>OY294021.1:4635003-4862503 GCA_958510785.1 Exephanes ischioxanthus
TAAGATCATCGTTTCGTCAAACCGGTACAAAAATTATCAATATTACGTAGTTCGATAAAAAATTACTGTAATTTTACATATGAAAATCGAAACGACGTCACATGACGGTCACAGAACAAAATGTGATGTGAAAATGTTATTTGACAAAAGTCATTTATACCACTACTCACAAGTCGTGTGGCGCATCCAACGCGTGATGAATGTAGGAAAAGCCGAAGAAAAAGACCAACGGAAAAAAAGCAAAGAAAAAAAAGCCAATAATGACGCTCACGCACAGACACTCACGGAATCCCGGGAAAAAACCCCCGGAAAGAGACCACCCCTAAAAAAAATCCGGGACAGACGAAGTTAGTAAAATGGGTGCTTTTCGGTGATCTTTTTTCTAGGTGGTTTTTTCCAGTACGTTTTTCTTTCCAAGACCTTGCAACAAAGGTAGGCGGACAAAAAAGCCTGGAAACAAGGCAAAAACGAAAACTAAAACGAACCTATTTTGTGCTATTTTGTTTCAAAATCTTGGAAAAAAAACCCCTGGAAAGAAAACACCGGAAAAAACCCCATTTTATTAACTTCGTCTTTTCCGGGTTTTTTTTCGCCTACCCACTCACGCTCCGGCACGCTCGGCTTTTTCTTCTTCGGCTTTTTTTCCATTGGTTTTCTTTTTAATTGGCTTTTTTTCCATTGGTTTTCTTTTAATTGGCTTTTTTTCCATTGGTTTTCTTTTTAATTGGCTTTTTTTCCATTGGTTTTCTTTTTAATTGGCTTTTTTTCCATTGGTTTTCTTTTTAATTGGCTTTTTTTCCTGGTTTTTTTCTTCGGCTTTTTTGTCCTAATACCAATTGAGATAGATAAATCGGTAGATTGTTTGTTAAGTTCTGGAAAAAAATCTTCCAAGAACCACAATTACGAGTATGTGCCTCGTATACCTCGATCGATAATAAAAACTGTAACAAAGTTTATCACGATTTCAGACATCAGAAAAGTCTCATCTGAAGCCAAAATTATATGCGCTTCCAATGAAACTTTTCTTTTGGTCGTACAAACCCGTGAGAAAAGTTGATTACAGTTTTTTATACCGACTGAGCCTGGGATGGCCGGGGAGGGAGGTGTTTCATATGGTCTTAAGGTAGTTCTGTCGCTTGGTATTAATTTCGCAAAAGTTCGACAAAAATAAGATAAAATTACAAATACTTATCAATGGTATAAAATCTGAAAAAATGCATGCATAGTAAAGGTACTGAAAAGATTAATTTTGTATAATAATAATTCCAAAAAGTTATTAACAAATTGATGAAAAAAAATAGGTTAACATATTTCCCGGAAACCCATTTTTTTAAATGAAAATGATTCGTTCATATTTCTAAATCCGTATGCATTTTTCCAGATTTTTTAATTTGCTTTGAATTTTTTTTTATATGAAAAAAAAAAACCAAACTCAAAGCAAATTTTTAAATCTGAAACATTCATACGCATTCAAAAAAATGAACGAATCAATTTCGTAATAAAAAAAAATTAGTTTGCCGGGTAATTTGTTAAGCAATTAATTTTTTGTTTAATATGTTCGTAACATTTTGGACTTATTATTTTGCGAAATCAATCTTTTCAGTACCTTTAATATGCATGCATTTTTTCAGATTTTTATACCATCGAGACGTATTTGCAATTTTATCTAATTTTTCTCGAACTTATGCGAAATGAATATCAAGCGACAGAACCCCCTTAATGGACCCAATCCGAAGATGTTACAATCGGTAATATAATCGTAGAGATTTGCCTTTTGGAAACTAGGGACCCATCCGATGTGTGGTACCGAGTACAATTGTTTCTTTTTTTTTTCATTCAGAATTCAGGGCGGATTCTTCAGGGGTCAACCGGTGTTCCTCGCCGAAAACAACAACGCTCGAGTGGAAAACAACAATCAGGAAGGACAAAACGAAGCGGCACCACCGCCGGTTCAAGCACCGAGGATTCCCTCGGCGACGCCGGACGGGCACGGCGATGCGGCGCGAACCAACATCAACGAGGAAAATGAGAGGCCCGGCGCTTGGGCCTTTACCTGGACGTTTTTCAGTTCTTTCTTCGCCTCTCTCATTCCCGATCAGCCGAACGTCATTTAATCGCGATTCGATTATCTTGCCGTTATCTTTTCGTTGTCCCGTTCCACTTAACTCTCACTCCTTCGATGTATTTATCTGGCTTTTGTAAATCAATCTTTCTCACTAGATCGTCGAGGAGTCGAACGGTATGAAATTAATTTTTATTTACGACGGTAATTTCGCAGTCGTGCGCGCGCGAGCGTGCCCTCTCTCTCTCTGTGTACGGGTGTGTGTTTGCGTGTGTGACTTTGCAATGAAATTATTTTTTAGCTCATTGTATACATTTTCCTTTGACGGTAATTATGTTGTAGGTATTTTTCAAACGTTATCATAGATATTTACTATACATACCGCACGCCTAGAAAAACAGTGTAATAATTTGTATGGTAATCCCATATGAGATGTTGAGGGCATGTGATACAGACTAAGTCGATAAAAAAAACGGTTTCCCCATTTTCTCCGCTCCTATTAATATTTCAGACAAAAGGAAATTAAGTTTTCATGTATCCATATGTAGGAAACCGGCCAATGAATGGACAGTTAAGCAGACGAAAAAGCCAATGAATAGACGTTTTTTATGCACGTGCTCTTATGAAAAGTGTCCATTCATTGGCCCTGTCCATTCATTGGCTGGTTTACCCTAGTCTGCGAAAACCTAATTTGCTATTGTTCAAAATATTAAGAGTCGCGAAGAAAATAGGGAAACAGATTTGTTACTGACCGAGTCTGCGTCACATGCCCTTAAGGTGATGTGGCATAACCCCGCGCTCAGTTGGTAACAAAATTGTACTGCATGCCGTTTTGAGATCGCAGACCGCCGAGGAAAACGAAAATTGTCTTTCCCTGCGTCTGTCGATTCCCTAGGAAAAGACAATTTGCTTTTTCCCCGGCGGTCCGCGTTCTCAAAACGGCATGCGTTACACTTTTTGTTACCGGCGGCGGTATTTCACATCACCTTAAGAGCACATGCAATACCGCGGTCGGTAATAAAAACTGTAATCGAGTTTTCTTCACCGATTCTAGGAAGTGCGGTCAAAAGAAAAGTTTCATCGGAAGCCGGGATGATATCCGTTTCCCATGAGACTTTTCTTTTGAGCTTACATACGAGAACCTGTGAGAAAAGTTGATTACAGTTTTTGATACCCACTGAGCTCGGGATGCTCGAGGAGGGGGAGGTGTCTCATGTGGATTTAACACTGTTGTTTTAGGGGTGCGATATATTGTCTAAAAAAAATTGTTTCGATGGTACACGCGCGCGTACTGGTACCCGCCGTTGATAATATTCGAGTTTATTCCAAAGCTTATCTTTACGATATATATATCCCAAAAATGTACGATATTATAAATATGATATATGTTCTTTTGTTTTCTTCGGGTGTTAACGATACAACGACGAGGATATATACTGTGTATATATGTATAAAAAATGAATCATTCCCTTCGAAACATATTGCACCGTTGAAAAAAAAAAAAGTTTGCGGGTCGGATATACATTACGTGTCGAGAATATCGACGATCGACGTTCGAGCACGCTAAAGGATAATCCGTGTATATAAAGAAAAAAACATTCTGTACTGCAACTTTGTCAGTGGGTATTGTGTATTGAAAAATAATGAAAAAAGAAAAATGGATTATAAAGCGAGGGAGACGTTCACGTTACTTTTATCCAATTCTAACGGACGATTTGAATTTCGCGCTCGTGCAGGCTGTAACAACTTTACGACTTTGTTACGCTGTAAACACCTAGAGTGCGTTCTGAATGGAGACGTGAGTGGTAAAAGAATACCGTATTTTACCAATGGAAAAATTACCATTTTGGTTTTAAAAAAATGTCTACCAGACGTTCTTTCGCTGGGTGACAGACAGTTGACCGAATGCGAAACTTGTATAGTGACCAACCTCATCATATCGAAAGTCTAGCGCAGTTTAAGTCCGGAATCTTTAAACTAAATATCGAAGGAATCCACGGTCGAATGCAATTTCCGTACAGAATCCCCCGATAGGTTTGCATAATCTATTCAAAAAGTTTAATGGTACAATGATTTTGTGATTAATATAAAAATCCCGATGAATCTACACATCGCACTCACTACCTACGAACGCCTACCCACTGCATACTGTAAAAAAACTATAATATTTTTTCTTGCAGTCGTTTTGAGTGTGACGCGATTTTTAACCAACCCGATCGGTTGACAAATCGGTCGGGCGGATTTACAATTTCTACAACGACCTTTAGCACATTACTGCCTGAAATCATTAATGTAGAACAGATAGAATATCCACGCTCAAATACAATTTTCGTATAGAATCACCTGAGACGTTTGCATAATACGTCAAAAAGTTTTATAATACAATGATTTTCATGAGAAATACCGAAATCATCGAAATATTGAAACGGCGGACACCCGTTTCATATGTATCATCTACGAACCCCTCTCGACTGCATCTACATGAAAACTGGAATCTATCCTCATGAAGTAACGTTAAGCGAAAAACGATTTTGAACGTTTGTTTCGGAGAAGAAGCTAAATTACCGACGGTTGGAGCTTGCCGTAAAGGTATGGATATTCGCCGATAGATGTCACTGAAGTGTTGAGGTTAAATCGAAATTGCCGCAGCCAAGAAGTACTGTCAGAAGCACACGTTCCGACAGTACATCTTGGCTGCGGCAATTTCGATATAACCTCAATACTTCAGCGACATCTATCAGCTAATATGCATACCTTTCAGACAAATAGATACCTACATTGCCGACGGCTCGCTTCTCTAAACGTTGGTAATTCAGCTTCTTCTCCGGACACAAACGTTCGGAATCGTTTTCGCTTCACCTGACTTCATGAGGATAGATTCTAGTTTTCATGTAGTATGCAGTCGGGACGGGTTCCTGGATGGTGTCTACGAAACATGAGTCCGTCGGATTTCGATATTTCTCATGAAAATCATTGTATTATAAAACTTTTTGACTCTATTATGCAAGCGTCTCAGGTAATTCTATACGAAAATTGTATTTGAGCGCGGATATTCTACCTGTTCTACATTAATGATTTCAGGCAGTAATGTGCTAGAGGTCATTGTAGAAATTGCAAATCCGGCCGACCGATTCGTCAACCGATCGGGTTGGTTAAAAACCGCATTACACTCAAGACTACTGCTAGAAAAATATTATAATTTTTTTACAGTATGCAGTGGTTAGGCGTTCGTAGGTAGTCAGTGCGATGCGTGTATTCATCAGGATTTTTATATTAATCACAAAATCATTGTACCATTAAACTTTTTGAATAGATTATGCAAACCTATCGGGGGATTCTGTACGGAAATTGCATTCAACCGTGGATTCCTTCGATATTTAGTTTAAAGATTTCGGACTTAAACTGCGCTAGAGACTTTCGATATGATGAGGTTGGTCATTATACAAATTCGCATTCGGTCAACTGTCTGCCACCCCTTTCGCTTTAGCGTTTTCCACTTATATAAACTGCGCATGCGCATGGTCGTTTTACAGCATGAATCGTTCTCAGGTAGCAAAAAAAATTTATCAAAAAGTGATCTAAATGGGTTACATATGTAACCCATTTAGATCACTTTTTGTCCAGACGGACATATGTCCGTCTGGACGGTATCCGAAAGTTGCCTCCCATCCAAAAAGTTAACTTTTGGACGTAGGATAGCTTATAGTTACCATCCGGACGGACATATGTAACCCATTTAGATCACTTTCTGATAACTAATTTTTTTGTGCTACCTGGGTTACCAAAAAACGACCGTGCGCATGCGCATTCATGTAACAATAACAAAATACGGCAAATCGAAAGAATTTCTGACAGAGGTGATTGCGATGAGTTCACGTGGTGGATTTATCAAAAAATACTTAATCAACGAATTTCGTTACTGGTAAATCACATTTAGATAGTTAATTTTAACCGATTTTTGGCGACGAGGTTACGAGAAATTTTCACGCAAACACATTTTGAAAAAAGGCATTACGATACAGTGATCGGCCCGTAACAAAAGTGTGGCGGCTTCGCCCGAACTTCGGTCGCCGCCCAGAGCGCGGCAGGACGATCGCGTAAAGGAGCTGGCGACGCAGAGAAGCCAACGGGGAAAACAAATCATCGTGCCGCGCCTGGATTTTCCCGCCAGAGCTGTAGCGTCTCTTGTTAGTCCACAACGGTCCAATTATCAGTATTGAGAATTTAAGCTAATTATTCTGTTTCAATAAAGAGTTTTATCGAGTTAACCGACTGTGTAGACACCGATTGCTTCCGATCACCCAAAACTTCTACAAAAGCAGTTTTACAGCGCCATCTATAGTACACATGATTAATACACATCGTGTTTCTCCGAATCTAGTTACTTTTCAACGGATATCAGTTTGGCGTAAATGATACCTTAATTCTCGAACAGCTGACAGTAATAATAATAATAGCAGTGGCTTTCCACGTTTGTTTACCGATACCCGGAGTGTTATCTTCGTTCCGTTTGTACTTTACCTCAACAATTAAACAATGTCCGAGTACGACAAGGTCAGAACGGGAAAGTTGACGCTGAAAGGCGAGAAACCAAAGTACAATGCACAAAACTATTATTTTCGCAAAGTTTTCTACATAATCATCGGTATTTTTCTTAATTCTTTAAGATCCAAGAGACGCAAACGCAAGAGGCAAGGTCGCGACGAGAAGAATACAAACGTCACGGAAGACGACTCGGCCGTTCACGGTGAGTTTGTGATCCGTCGCTGGATTGATCATAGTCATTAAATCGAGGAAACTTATTTCAGGAGGTTGGTGGAAAGTAAACAATGTCACGGAAATAACTGGAACAGTAGCGATACAGTACGGCAAGCGAACTTACGTAAAAGCATTGGACAATGGACTATTCACGTTGGGAGCTCCTCACGACGAGGGCGAAGGTCCTTCGCCCGAAGAAATTCTTACCGCGTTTCCGGTCAACGAGACCAAAGTCGCCTTAAAGTCGGGATACGGAAAGTACCTGGGGGTCGATCAGAAGGGCGTCGTGATCGGCAGGAGCGACGCCGTAGGCGCTATGGAGCAGTGGGAACCTATTTTTCAAGTAACCATTTGCCCACTGCAAAAACTAACAAAACATTCTGAACACGTTTTTTTTTATTAACGTTGTCGGAGCGGTACAGTCCTGTCAAATGTGAGTTTAAGGGAAAAATTCAAACATTTCTCGATGGGATAAAAATCTGAAAAAAATCAACCGTACGGTAGGTTGCTGCAAATACTGTTTTTATGTAATAATAATTCCAAAATGTTATTGACAAATTATCGATTAAAACAATTGTTCAACAAATTACCCGGCAACTTAACTATTTTTTTCCCTATTACGTATGAATTTTTAAAGAATTTTTTGTAATCTTTGAAAATCGCGTTTTTTCTATGTTCAAGCTGTGAAATAGCGCAATTTTCAACGATTACAAAAAATTCTTTAAAAATGCATACATATTCGGAGGAATAAACGAATCATTTTTATGTAGGAAAATATTTAAATTGCTGCGTAATTTGTTGAATAATGATTTTTATCTTCAATTTGTTAATGTAAAATTGGAATTATTATTTCACAAAAACAATCTTTGCAGCTCCTCCTATATACTCCCTGATAGACAACCGCCACGAAAAGTAGCAATATTGGCGCGATATTGGCGACCTGTGCGGCACATGTCGTAATTATTGCGCCAACTGCTACTTTTTGTGCCGCTTGTCTATCAGGGCTTGATTTTTTAAAGATTTTTATCCCATCGAGAAGTGTTCGAAATTTTCTCTGAAACTCACGTTTGGCGGGAGTGTACCGGTGTGACCACCTTAAGGTGAAGTGTAACCGCGATGAGTCCAAGAGAGATAACTGCAATTTCGCAACCCAAAAATCTCCTAAACCGTTTATTTCTTGGGAAAATTATGAGAATAGTCAACTGCAGAATTCCTGGGCATTGTTTGCCGTTCTCGTATTTTTCTCTTCAAATT
This sequence comes from Exephanes ischioxanthus, assembly GCA_958510785.1. NCBI lineage: Eukaryota > Metazoa > Arthropoda > Insecta > Hymenoptera > Ichneumonidae > Exephanes > Exephanes ischioxanthus. The sequence continues at coordinate 4,643,078 of OY294021.1, forward strand.
AACCGTCATAGAGAATTTTTTATTGCAGTTTTTGGTACCGGCTGAGGAGTTGCACTTCACCTTAAAATGTCGATTTTTTTTTTTTTTCGCCAAAACAAAGCTCTTTCTATGAGGAGGCACACACGCCCGGTGTCGATAAAAAAAAATCATGAGCTCTCTTCCAGGATGGAAAACTCGCGATTCTCGGAAATACAAACTGCTTCATATCGATTACCGACGAGGACGACGTTATATGCCAGAGTAAAATCGCGGGACTCACGGAGCACGTTTGCGTGAGAAGCATGATACAGAAGATTGACGATCCGAACAAAGATGTTCCCATAGACGAGCAAGGATCGCTCGCGGAAATCGAGATAAATTACGTGTGAGTATCGGCGGACGGCTTGGGAAAGACGATAAATTTTAATCTAATAAAACGCTCGTTTTTTTTACCCTATTGTTTTCTTTTTTTTTTTATATAGACGCAAGTTTCAAAAGTTTCAAGATAAGAAATTGAAAGTCAACAAGGGAGATCGTGATCAATTGGCGAAAGCAAAGGTGGACGGTAGTCTGCACGAGACTCTGCTCGACAGAAGAAGCAAAATGAAAGCCGACCGTTACTGCAAATAATCCGCTGAACGCGAACATCGGCGATGATATAGATATATATATATCTACACTTTTTTTTTTTTAACAAATAAACGCAATTTTCAACAACGATTTGCGTGTAATGAGATCGTTACGGGGGCGTTTATTCGTTTCTTCTTTTCAACGACATTGCGAGACCAACCTTTCTATCTCACGCGAGCGGAAGTTTCGATCAAAGTGCTCTACGCATTCGCCCAGAAGGCTCGAAAGTCCCGTTCAATGATCCCCTCGTTTTATCTCTGTTTATTGTGATTGAAAAGGTACCAGCAGGCTATTACATTATACATCGCGCGTGTGTGATTATGATTACAATTCTCCTTCGGTTCGCTTGTTTGTTATTTTCTCGTCTTTACAGAATACTGATCGAATAAGATAAGAAAAAGTTTTAAGTATTTCATATCTACACTTCCGACACGTTAATCGTATCAACTAGTATTACATTAAGCTTTACGGTCGTAGTTATAATCATTACTTTATCATTATTTATTAATTTATTAAAATATTGCCTGCTACTATCTCTTCAAAAATTTACAAACACTTTTTATGTTATCTCGGAAAGTTGAAGCGAGCGCCGGTCATCGAACTGAGAGCGTTTGAACGCACGCTATTAAAAAATATGCTCTATGTGCGCAATGATACTCCTGAGTTTATTGGACGAACTAAATCGTTTGAATGTTCATCTTTTTTTCGTTCACCGATTGAGTTACAAAGAAACAAAGTAATTAAATTTAATCCAGACACGGGACAGATACACGAGCCGCTCCTCCAATCGCGAATGTACGGAGTTTCGTCGTTACATCGCTGTTTTACAAATAAACGGTGAGCAAGGAAAAAGCGCAAAAAAAAAAAAGTGTAACGAAATTCTCTATTTGACTTAAAAATGAAATATACGGACTCGATGCATGATATAAGAAAAATCTACAAAAGATCCAACAAAAAATGGCGGTCGAGCAAAGCAACGGATCTCCGTCGTATCTCAACGCTTTATCAATCATTTGCAAGTACACTTTCACAGAAAGAAATAGAAAACTCGAACCTACACTGAACGATACGTTTACGATAAATTCTACATGTACAGTATTAAAAAAAAAAAAAAAAAAAAAAAAAAAATCCAAAACTATAGGGATAACTCGAACGAAAAGAGATTAATTTATTAAATTTATCTACGTAGAATTCACAGTATTGATCGATTTCTTTATCGGATTAAGTTTTTTTTTTTTTTGTTCTTTTTTTGTTCAATTCATCTTATTCGCGGACCAGTTGTTGCGGTAAATTAGACAATTGATTAAATTGACTAACTGTAATTGCAGTTATTACGTGTGAACATTTTAAATCGCGCGAGATAAAAAAAACACGCGCGATTGTGGTCGCGAATTGTCGCGCAAGGAAGTTGTCTCTTACTTTCTTCGCCGGCAAGATCTGTGTCTGACGTTCGGATAAAAGGGAAACGACACCCTTCCCCTCGACGAAAATTCTATTAATATAATATCAATGGTCCGACAAAGCTAGTCTCTCCGTGTCTTTGCAGTCACGGTCGGGGAGGTAGAGTGGGTCGTGTTTCCTTCTACCAGAAGACGCCGAAAATACGTACAATCGCGAGACGGAGACCGTTCCACTGGGCCATTTGTCGGGAATACAAGTATTATCTCGAACGCACGACCGCGCATTAAAAATCTTATCGCATCGCGAACGGCCCAATTTCGGCATCGGAAAGGAAGAGATTCTTTTGTGACGATAACGAAACGATGAAAAAATATGGAAAAACTGTGGCTTCGACTCTCTCTCTCGATCCATTTAGTTTCTTAGAGCACTGAAAGCATTTGTTGATTTCTTTTTTTCTCTCACCAACTCGTATATTCCGATGTCAAAGTTCGACTATATAAAATGACACAATATCCTACGGCTTTTGCGAATGGAAAGAAATCGACGATGACTTTATCAATAAACTGATTCCGAATGCGCGTTTGTTTGTTTGTTTTTTTTTTTTTTTTTTCCAGGATCAAGACAAATTTCAATCGTTAACAAATCTTCGTGGTGCTTCGGAGGGGAGAAATTTGTCGATTTTTAGGTGACTGGGGGAGAGCGGGGTAGGTTTTGATAAAGTAGAATTAATTTTGATCAGATATTTCAGCTGCCCCGGACCTCGGTTGAAGATGCTCCCTCCCCTCGCTGGAGTTTCAGCCATTCGACAAATTCATCGAGCATTACTGGCCCTGAAACACGTAATCGGTGTTATTTAATCGTCGAGCAACCGTAACCTTACATAATAATTCAACTCCCTCGTCATGTGCCGACGAAATATAATTAAACTCACACGCTCCGTCTAAGTCGTAATTCGATAAGTCGTGATTGATCGTTCGTGAAAATTCCAGAATGTTGCACCACTGATCTTTGTTGATTACTTTATACTTGGACTGATCTAAGAATTGTGCAAATTGAGGAAATAGTGGCCAATTCTTTCCTAACAGTAACTGTAGCATTACTCGTGCAGTCTCCATGTCCATACTGCGCTGATCTTTGTCCTGTCATGAAAAAGAGATAACAATTTTGTTAGATTTTCACAAACGCAAAGGCACGACAGTTCGTAATGTAAATTCAAATAAAAAAAAAAAGAATGGAAATCGATGTAACACTCACTCTAGCGAAATCGTAAGCGTATCGATAGATGCCCTTGAACGTGTGTGGATCGTTCAGTAGGTTTCTTAGGTATTCGATCTTTTGTTGTACTTTATTTATGGAATCACACTGAAGCTCGGAGAGCCCCTTGAGCCATTCGGCCAGTGTGAAAAAGCCCATTTGCCGGGCATTCATTTTGTACGCTACAACAAGCATTACAACGTTCTCGGGCTCGACGCCGATGTCCTCGCAGAATTTCTCCATTCCCTCGGGTCCAAGTGTGTCCGGGTCGTCCGGTATTGTGTACTCCCTGAACCACGTGACGCAACGCTTTTGTGAAAAAGATGATGCGCTCGAGACATCCTCTGTTTTTGTATACCGCCTGGCACTGCAAAACAGCAACGGTAATCAAAATAACGCTCTTTTCATTTTCATTGAAAAAAAAAAAAAAGTATAATTTTTTTGTTTTCAATTTTAAAAAATGTTCAATTGAAACACAATCGTATATTTTCGATGCCCCGCTGTAATTTTCGTTTCGGAGTCGCGGCTTGATTGCTATTTATTTTTCCTCGTTAATCTACGAACCTCTTGTCATCCATGCACCGTTCGAGGTCCCGATAATCGCGATCCGCGACAATTTATACGATTATTAACAAAAATCTTCCCAAACTTTATCGCAGACGCATCGAGTGGATTATAAACTGTCCACTCTTTGAGCTAAGATTCCAATGACATTTCATGGAGCGCCTGTTTGTCAGTCTCGACGATTATTATCGGCACCCCAAAATAACGACTCTGTTCCTCGAATATTATGGAATTGGCGTGCTTTCGATAGACGATAAAAAAAAAAATGTACAATCTCAGAGAATAATACGAAGTTTGATGTTAAGAAATGAATTCGACCGCGTCGAGTGGTCCTCGGGGTAATGGGAAAGAAAGAGAAAAGAAAATTAACACTTGTTAGGAAGCTAGAAAGTTGGACCGTCCCGAGCGGCAGGGAAGGGCAGACTAAATCTGTGGACAGTCTATTTTAGTGCTCTGCCGTCTCGCTCTCTCTCTCTCGCTCTCCTCGCATGTACATACAGTGTATCCTCGGGTGGGTGCATCCGAAGAAGAATAATCGAATGCCTCGACGGTTTCCAAGTTCATTTGCATATACAGACCGACAATTGCAATTGTCCGACGCTGAAGAGCGGCGCCGCGACAACGCAGCCGTACTTCCGTTATTGCTTTGCGAGCCTCCGGTTTTAACGAATACCTCCGATCTCGAGTATATTATAGTACGTGGAAAAAATAATAATCATCGTCATCGAAGTCGGCGCGATACGGGAGAGGGAGAGGACATTAGTCGAACGGAATGGGGGCGGGAAAGCGTCTTCCGCGTATCGCTGATAAACCAAAACTTTTGTCTCAAGAATCGAAGACGACGACAGACATTTAATTCTTCACGTACGGAATTCTCGCTGACCGAGGACCTCGATTCCGGACGACTCTGCCGAAATCCACGCTCAGCGAGGATCTCACATTGCGCTGTATAAAAATCGCTCTATCTCAAAAAATATTAGTGATATCGAAATACGGCAAAATACTCTTTTAATCATATGGAATTCGATTTACTATATTATATTTGTGTAAAATTATATTTTTATCGTCATTACGATTTCCTAAGGTCTTTCTTTTATATTTATATATATTATTATTCTAATCGTAGAGACACTTGAAATAATTTACTGATTTACTGATGCATTTTTATTATTGTACGTAGTAAAAGGGTTCATCCCGTAAACTAAATGAATAAATAAATATATGCGATGTCGTTGCGGTTTCAACGAAAAATGCTAGGCGTTATTTATGTATATTCAAATTTTATATCGTGTTTCCGGTTCGGAACTTTTCCGTTCTGTGCAAACGATTTACGTCAATAAAATAAAATAAATAAAATATAGTGTGCTTATTTGTTATTCGAAATTGATATGTACAAATCTCAGGTCGCGGATTCCCCAGCCCGCGTATTAACGCTCGAAGCGAGATTCCCGTACGTGAAGGCTTTAAAAAAAGGCAAAGAAAAAAAAAACGACAAAAGCTGTACTGTAAATTGCAATTTCCATTCCGATCGTTCGATCTAGCGATTCACGGCTACAAAGGCACGCAGCATGACGGACTTTTAATTTCTATATCCGTACATAGTGCCCGCGCGTTTTACGCGCTTGTCGTAAATTATTACTTTGTCATTATTATTATTATTATTTTTTTTTTTTAATTAATTTACCTCGAAGTGTGTCTGAGCCTTTTGGAGGGATGCCGGGGCACGCTGTCCTCGTGGGAGCTCGGCGGCATATTAGTCGAGGCGTGATGATGATTTGTACTGGAGGGCGCTCTCCGCTTACTGCGAGGCATCCCTCCACCTCCTATAGCCAAGACCCCCGCTTGCACTCGCTCTTCTCGAGCCTCGCTCGATCTCCTGAATCTGTTGACGCTCTGCTCGCCGGGCTCTCGTACTTCTTGACGGGTGTGCTCCCCCCAGGGAGTCTGCTCGACAGAATAAAGAGTTATGAAAATATAATAATATATAACAATGAATAAAATAACGAATACATAAAATAAATATCATAATAATAGATAATAATAAATGGTTGCATCGCGCGTCAACAATTTACGATGGCTCGTCGAAAAGAGGGTTTCACGAGCCATCTCATCATTGATCCGTCGTCGAAAGTTTAGGCTATGCGGAGAGGCCGACCAAAGGTGTCGTCGGAAATCCGTACGAAGGTCTCCTTTGTGAATCGCTTCTCCGGAGAGCTCGAAAGATATTTTTGTTCTCGTTCTTTTGCATGTTCGTCCGTCGATCTCAGGACCGCGCGAGCGTGTTTCGGTAAAATTTTGCAACCTCGAGCCGAGGCGAGTTGACGGATGGAGCCGAGACTTTGACAAAAGAGCATCGGCGCTCTGACAAGCAACGGGCCTGTCCATGAAAACACACAAATGCGCTGGACACACCGACCGACGAACTCTTGCTCCGTTACTTGTATTTTATTCGTAATGTTCAAACGAAAAAAAAAAAAAAAAAAAAACAAGAAAAATGCGTCTGTGTCGGTAAAAATATCGTGCGAGGATTTCGGATCGGGCGGTTTGGACGGCAAACCGGAATACGCGTCTTACCGGATAATCGTATTGCACGCTGCCCGACAAATTAAACAGGCTGAGCTGATCCGTTATGTATCTGGTCTCTTGTCGATTCGACTGATCCTTCTCTGCCGTCTCGACGTTGGACAGTATCGAGGTTAGGTTCATCAATACATCGCAGATCTTCGACACTTTTTTTCTCTTCTCTCTCTCTCTCTCGCCCTCTTCCACCCGAGTATCTTTTTCCCTTTTCTAACGCTTCTCGGTCTCTCCCGTCACGTACGGATTGCGACAACTGAAGAAATCGTTCTCATAGTTTAATGAAACGCTTCGGGAGAACGGGTGCGCAGAGCCCGAAGATTAATATTTGTGAACGGGAAATTAAAACAAACAAAAAAAAGAATAGGCGAAGATTACAGTATTAGTTGTACGCGACTGAACGGGGATAAAAAGCAGAGTGGTTTTCCCTCACTCGCGCCAACTCTCCGTTCTATCAGTCTGTCTCTCACTGTCGGTCTCGACGAAATGGGCTTTCGAGAGGCGGGGGCTGGTGGGGGGGGGGGGGGGGGGGGGGGGGGGGGCGAGGGCTCGATACTCGAACGATTAATTAACAAAAACAAAATTTTGTCTTTACGATTTCTTTTTTTTTTGCTTTTTTTTTTTTTTTTTTTTGCTGTGTTGTACGACGATTTTACATTGAGTTACAAAACGGGGTAGGCTCGAGTGACAATTCGTGCTTCAATATTGGACGGATTGTGCGAGGGGCACGCGAATCGCAAGTTGTACACCCCTCCCTACCTTCACGCGTTTTTTTTTTTGTTTCGTTTCCTCTCTCTCTCTCTCTCTCTCTGTTGTTCTCTAGGTCTCTTGCTCTCTCGCTCTCTGTCGTGTGTGTGTGTGTGTGTGTGTGTATTACTAATATCGATGGCCCATTTTGCACGATTCTAATTATTTGTTTTACTGGTAAAGCTTCCACGGCCCTAAAACTCAAACGAGCGACGGCCGCTGCCTGCCAAACCGTTACGGCGCATTTCACGATTGAAAAAATATATACGTATACGCTAGCGCGGTCCTCTTTATTCTAAAGCTTGTCACTACCTAAAAATCCTTGCGTTGCTAAACGAAACGGCTCTTTCGTGATTCCACGAGCCACCGCTACGCGGCTTTCCTTCGGTTCCTATCTTACCATCGTGGCTTTCGATAATATTCCAAAATAGCTTATATTTTTTTTCTTTTTTTTTTTTACTATTCGTCATTTTCAAATCGTTACATTTATATTCAGAGCTGGGCAGTACTTGATGTACTGGTTACTTTGTTTAGTACTAAAAGTACTTCTTTATGATTTTAAGTACCATGTACTTTTTGAATACACGCTCGCATTACCGATACTCGATGGGTAGCATAACATTCTGTTTCTAAATATATGATTACCCGTCGAAACTTTTAAGTATAATTTTATCGAGAATTAATTGTTATGAATTTTTTTTAATTCCATTGAAAAACTATACAGGCCGTGCTTTTCATTTTTTTTTAATTTAAAAACAAAAAAAAGCTTTCATTCCATTTGTCAAACTTTTTATAGATTTTTTTTTTTTTATTAAAAAGATGTGAAGAACATATCATACCCTTGGAACAACAGTGTAACAACTTATATGGTAATCCCACAAGAGATGTTACTCTGTTGTTCTAGGGGTGCGATATTAAGAATAACTTGAGAACAACAAACTCCGAAATTTTCAGTTAGCGATATTTAAAACAAATTATGCGCTAAATTCTGCCGCCAAAATTTTATGAAATGTAAACATTTTTTTATGTTACGAAAAATGGTGCAAAGTAATTTGCACATGGCTTGATAATTTATTATTATTTTGTGTATAGGAAGCCAAAAGTGATCAATGAAGTTTTTCATAGAGAAAGCTATGCGCAAAATTGTTGCCATATTTTGCACCTTTTTTTAAGGCCTACATAACGCTTAACGTTACGAACGTAATTGCGAAAACTACTTGGAAAAAGTTGTTGAGAAATACTTCAGGTACAAAAAGTACTCGATTCTTCAAGTACTTATGATACTTTGTACTTTGTACGTGAAGTATTTTTTGGTACTTTCCCCAGCTCTGTTTATATGGCAAAAGATAGTCGTTTGATGTAATACCGTGAATTATTGCTGTTCGAAGTCGATGTCCAATAGTCCAATTACTTCCTCATCCCCGACATTTAATTGTCTCGTCAATTGTCGATCATCGACAAGCAACGCTTAAACTAACTCTGCAATCGAGAGAGACACAGACGCAAATGTATTTTTTTCTGAGTTTATTTTTGTCACTTTTGTATAAATTATGATGTACATCTTGTTTTTATTTTTCAATTTCTTTTTCTTTAATTATTATTTCTACTACAGCTTGAAGCACATCAATATTACCCGAGAAGAACAATGATTTCTAATCGAACGTAATCTCTACAGAGCCTTTACCGTCGACACTGAGAAATAAAAGGAAAAAAAAAAAAAACAAAAAATTTAGATTCCAATGTGTTCACAGAGAAAACTTTTCCGCAAGTCCGTTCAGTCTGAGCGGTGCACAACGACGCGTTATTTTTTTTTTCCGTCCTCCCGAAGATATTCTCCTCGGGCATCTCTTCGGATCGATACAGTTGTGATTTATAACTCTAACCGAGCACAATATAGTCGCGTTCGTAATTGATAAACAAAGGAAATGTCGAACCAAACGAAACGACTAATGCGGCAAAATAATATATCACTTGGCGCAATTGTTTCAATCGAGTGAAACAAACAAAAAAGAAATAAAAAGAAGAAAAGAAAATGTCTAGAGAAAACCATTCAGGCTAACATCCTCCAACCTTTGTACATGCTTCTAACTTTGAACAATATCGATCGTTTGTTTGTTTTATTTATTTTTATTTTTATTTTTATTTTTTATTTCCTCTATCGGCGAAACATTTATTTTCATTATTCACAGACGAAATAGCAAGACGAGACGTAATGTTTACTGTATTACTTCGTACTATGAAAACAATTGTTAAAACGATCGTTGATAATCGTGTGAAAAAGAAATCTGTTGCGGGGCATCTCATTGTACAATTGGATGAGAAATGGTTTCTTATTTTTCTCGAATGTTAAATAATACAACCGGGCCCGCTGGGGATAGCTGGAACTGCTGCGCGAAGAATCTATACGCTCGTTTTGGTTTGTTTTGTTTTTTTTTTTCATTTCTATCTGAATGTAGAAAATAAAATAAAAACAATTGAGCCTTCTTCGCGGTTTCGTATGGTTTCGATGGGCGTGTTCGCGTATAACGTGCTCGCGTACACTTTCTCGCTTTGGCCACGATTGCCAGTAAAGTACGATCGTCTCATTGTTCAATCGTTTTTTGTTGTTGTTGTTGTTGTTTTTTCAGTATATTTCCTAATTCTTATAAGTAAATAGATTTTAATTATCATCATATATGTCTATGTAATAAAATTAACAATAATTTCACTTATACATGAACCATCGCAAAGTGTTCGCAGTGAAAGCTATTGCTAAGATAAATACAAATATTGCGCTTAAATTCAATCAGTTAGGTATGTACACACAATACACATTGTTCGCTCGGTGACGGAGAGGATTAAGAGAGATACTTTTTTTTTTTTTTTTTTTTTTTAAATGATGCTGCCGATCACTTACCACTTCGCACGACGATATTTTTTGTTGTTGCTTTTTTCCGTATCTATCGAGGGGGCCTTTTCTTGTTTTTTTTTCTTCTTCCTTCCACCTTTCTATTCTTCTAATCGCGCCTCGAAGACTCTCCTATCAACGAAGGAATACTTGTGCTTCTAGAACTTCCATCGTACGATCAACTCCATAAATTTTTCCTGTTAAAGAAATTCGATGTCATTCGCAAAATACAATTCAATAGAGCGGGTCGACAAAAGTACGCGATAAGAAGATGATAAAGACGATATGAAATACTTACACGGGCTTAACAGTTTTTCCTGTCGAATTTATCGGGAGTGCTGGTAGCTTCTTTTTTTTACTAGAACGGCATTTCTTCACGTACGCTTCTATGAGCTGCGCAATTTTCTTCGGATTTATCTCACCCGTTTTGTTGTGACATATCTGTGAAATTATGAGAAAAAAAAAAATCGTGGTTATCCAAAGAGTTGCTTGGGAGAAGAAAAAAAGTAGTGAAACAGTCGAGGAAAAAAAAAAGGGAAACTGACCTTAGGCACAGCTTTCCGCATGATGTCCTTATACTCGTCCTTCGTCACGTGTTTCTTCGTGTAATGAGGCTTTAGTACTAACTTGACTTCCTCCACGACCCTCTCTTGGCGATTGAGTTTCTTCAAGAACTGCGAATAGCCGAATTAGAAAAAAAAAAAAAAAAAAAAAAATCATTAAAGAAAACAACAAGATAATGTTAATACAATTCTTGGCTGCTCGATTAAAAATTCCTTTCATTCCGATACGGACCTTGTCCTTTACCTGCATTTCAACGGCAGAACTTGGCAAATCGTCCAGTATCTGTAATTGATTTTCATCCATGCGTACGCCGACTTTTGGATTCGTAGCTGCTTAAACAAAAAAAAAATTGTCGCATTTAGTCTCGAGATTCGTCCTCGCGGTCTGGAAGGATCGTCCATAGAGAATATATTGTTATACGCACATTTTTTGCTCCTCTTTTCTTTTTCGATGGCTTTTTTGGTTCGAGCCTTGTTAGCCGGCTTCATAGCCGGCGAAGAGCCGAACAGCACATCGAAGGCGTCCTTCTTCTCCGCCGTTTTGTTATTCTTCGCAGCGCTAATTTTGTTCCCGGTCGAGATGTTCGCCGGCGAGCCGTTGTGATTGCCGGGACTCGGAGGATCGAATATACCGTCGCTCAGGCTCGAGCCCGGCGAATAAGGCGACGACATGTCGACTACCATGTCGTTTGTCAAATCCAGCGTGGCGTCACTTCCGTTCTGCCCCATCGTCGACATATTCTTGTTCTGAAGTGTTTTTTGCATGCGTATCGGCGTCGGTTTTGGCGCATTAGCGAACAAATTCGGTAGCTGCGGCCTGTCGATCGCTCGCTGCTTTATCTGTGTGCTCGGCGAAATTCGGTTGGGCTGCAATCAAAGATTCATATTGAAAGTATTCTATACGCGACGCATCGAACGAGTACAGAGTTGGACAATTTCTTCTCATTGATTGTTTAATTAATCCCTCATCAAATATATGCAAAACCTTAAAAAAAAAATGTGCAATTGAATTTTATTTTTTAACTGCTTGATCCTTTGAACCCTATCTCTCTTTTTTTATTTTTAATTTTTTTAATTTTTTTATTTTTTAACTGCTTGATCCTTTGAGCCCTATCTCTCTTTTCGAATTTTTTTTATTTGACTCTTTGAGAATTTCTTTCTCTCTTTTCCGATATAACGATAAGAGCAACTGGATTCCGATAGAATTTTATTTCAACCTTTGAGGATTACTTTCTCTCCTTTCGAATATAACGATAAGAGCAACTGGATTCCGATAGAATTTTATTTCAACCTTTGACGATTACTTTCTCTCCTTTCGAATATAACGATAAGAGCTACTGAATTCCGATAAAATTTCTTTTCAATCCATGACGATTTCTTTAGCCCTTTTCGAATAAAATAATAAGAGCAACAAAACTCCGACAAAAATTGGTTCTCGACCCACTAACCTTTAATACAACCCACTTCGTTCATGCCGAATTTTAATTCCATTGTCCAACTCGGTTAACAACAATACACACCTGCTGAAGATTCCTCTGTCCGGCAATGGGTGTGCTGGTATTGAAGATAGCGCTGCGCTGTACCGCCGCGGCAACGGTGGCCAGTACAGGATTTATAGTCGCGAAAGGATTAACGGACGACTGTACGTTCTGCTGATTCTGTTGCGCCTTAGTCGGGCTGTCCAGTGTCTGACCAGCTTCAGTTTGACTATCGACAACGGGCGATGTGTCCCTCTTGGGCGACGCCCGTTTTATCGTAACCATTGATATGATTTTAGGTTTTTCGGCCTGTTGCTTCTCGGGATTCGCTTGATCCTGTGTCTGGATCGGCTCGCCGGGCGTGAGGGTCTCGTCGCCGGTGTCGTGTTTCCTCGGCGAGTTGTTGCGATGATTTCTTTCCCTCTCGTCGTTCGGCGTCGCGTCCTGACTTGCGGTCGGAGTCGGCGATCGAGACTTGGTAGGATCGAACGGATCGTAAGCGTCGGGCGAGGTCGGCGGTGACGACGGTGGTTCCGGCGGTGTGTTCGGTCCAATTTTGAGTCTCAGCTCCAATTCCTCCTGGGCTCTCATCTCGAGCTCCTCCTCGACCCTCTCGTCGATCTCCTCCTCCTCCTCCTCCTCCTCCTCCCCCTCCCCCTCCTCCTCCTCCTCCTCCTCCTCCTCTTCCTCCTCCTCCTCCTCCTCCTCCTCGAGAAGCGGATTCATCATCGAGGGTCGAAGATTGCTAGTCTGCTTGCTTATGGAAAATTTGATCTGGGGCTCGGGCGGTGTCTTCGGTCCCTGCGATACGAATTGATCGTGCTGCGGCGACAGTTGCGAGGATGCGTGCTGCTCGGGTGTAGCCAATTCTTGGACCTGCTTGTCATCGTCGTCGCTCAGAACGATAACGTCCCGTGGCGAGGGTGTTTGCTCGCGGAACGGCGACTGATCGAGATCTATGACAGCCACTGGTTTCTTCGATGCGGCAATCTCGGCGGCTTTGGACTTCTTCTTTCGCTCCTTCTTGCCCTTCGGCGATTTCGCTCGCTTCTCCTTGGCTTTGTCCTTCTTTGGCTTCTTCGCTGGTTCCGTCTGTATCGGCTCGCGGCGACGTCGTTTGCCAGCCGCTATGAGCGGTATCGTTTCCGGCAGCTCCGCGAGACCCGTAGCAGTCGTCTCGTTCTCCTTGTTGAAGCATACGCTCACGAGGATATTGTCGCCACTGGCGAAAACTTCCTTGGACGGCGGTGGCGTTCGAGTCCTCTTGGTTTTCCTCCTGCGGTCTGCCTCGCCCCGGGTCTTCTTGCTCTCCTTTCGCTTGTCCTTTCGCTTCTTCTTTATCGCCTCCTTGTTCGTCAGTATGACGGTGAGATTTTTCGGCGGCACGGTCACGCCGTCAAGCGCCGGCGGTGGTGACCAAGTGCGCGTCGGCAATTCCTCACGCTGATTCAACACCGGCGAATTCGATCTCGACCACGAAGGCGTCCACTGGGCGCTCCACGATTTCCTCTGCTCCTTCTCCCTCGCGAAATTTCTGTCCCTCTCGACGGGCTTGTCGTTTATCGGATTCCAATTTCTGTTACGATCCCTCGACACCGAACGATGCTTCGATCTCGATCTACTCGCCGGCTTCCGCTTCGCGTGCTTCTTCTCACGGGACTTGGAGCTCGCTCTCTTCGGGCTCTTGCTCCTCGAACGCTTCCGATTTCTCGAACGACTGCGCGACTTGTGCTTCTTGGCTTTGTCTTTCCTCTTGTCGCGCGATCGCGATCTGTGCTTTCTCGACAGCGATCGTCTGCGTCGTCGCGGCGAGAGGGATCGTCGTCGGCGCGCCGCCGATTTCGATCGACGCCTCGACACCGAGCGTTTCTTCGAGAGCGATCGCTGCCTCGGCGAGGCCGAGCGTTTTCGCCTTATCCGCGACAACGATCGACGACGCGAAACCGATCTTCTACCCTTCGACAGCGATCTTCGATTCCTCGACCACGATCTGCGAGCTCTCGAGCGCGTGCGCGACCTCGAACGCACCCTCGAGTACGAGCGACTCCGACGCTCTCTCGAGACGCTCCTCTGACGCGAAGCGCTCCTGCTTCGGGACTTGCTGCGCGTGTTGTCGCGTATGTCTCTGCCGTACTCGTCCTTTCGCGGTCTCGCCGGTTTCTCAGCGACGATCTTTCTCACGTCGTAGCGTGCCAGTTCCTTTCTCTTCTCTTTCTTCTTCGCGGCCTCTTTGACCTTCTTCTTTGGCTTCGCCTTATCCTTATCCTTGTCCTTCTCTTTTTCCTTATCCTTATCCCTGTCCTTCTCCTTCTCCCGCTCGCGGGACCTCGAACGCTTGTCCTTGTCGCGGTACTGACGATCCTTCGTGCTCTTCGATATCTTCTTCCATGCCACCTGATTCTCCGACGATATGTTCTCCTTGTTCTTCTCCGTCTCCTTGCTCTTCTCTTTCTTGTCCTTCTTGCGTTTTCTCTTCACCTCGTCGAGCTCGGTAGGCTTCGCGCTGTGCTTCTTCGACACCTTCCCGTCGTCCATTATCTCGCCGTCCTCCATTTCCTTCTCCTTCCGCAGGCTCAGAAGTGTAAGCTCGTCCTCGAAGTTCATCGGCTCGTCGGTTTCGGAGATCGCCTCAGTTCCCAAACCCGCGTAACCGACCGGCGTTCGACAACCGTCGAGGTCGTCGTTCGCACGATCCTTGGTCGGCGTTATCGGCTCCAAACCGCTCTCGAAAGGCGACAGTGAACCACGATTTTCCTTCTCCTTCACCGGACGCTCGTCCTTGCACGGCGTGTAAGCCCCGTCCGACTCCCAACCGTCGCGATCCTCCGCGACGTTCGGCGCTCTCTCGCCGACGATAATCTCCTTCTCAAGCGGGAAATTCTCGGTTTCGTCGTCGACGTCGAAGCTCGAACTCGCGCCCGCTCGGGCCTGGTCGAGGCTGCTCGAGTACGAGGCCTTCGCGGCGTCTTTCGTCTCACCGTCGTTGTCGCTGCTCGGATCCTCGATGTCGCTCGTCACTTCCGGCGAGCCGTCGATCCTGCCCGAGCGTTTGCGCGATTTTCGTGATTTACCGATTTTCTCGTCGGAATCGTCTCGCTCGCTGCGCTCGTCGGACTTGTCGTCGTCGCTCGCCGCCTCGCCGATCGGAGTTCTTCGTCTCCTTCTCCTTCTTCTTCTTCTCCTCTCCGGCGTTCGTTCGACGTCCCCGTCGCCGCTCGCCGACTTCTTCGGGGATGAGCGTACGGTCTCGGTTATCGAGATTATCGAGTCGTTGCTCTTTTCCGTCAGATCGATCGTCGACATCGCCAGTATTTCCTCGGCGACGATCGGACTGTTGCATTCCTTCTTCTCGGCGTCCTCGTCCTCGTCGGCGGAATCGGCTCTCGTCTCCTTCCCCGATTTTTCCTCTCCGTCCTCGTCTTCCTCGTTCTCCCCCACCGACTGTTTCGCATCCACCCGGATCGAATCACCGGACTTTCTCTCGTTATCGCCGTCCCTCTCCTCGTCGCCGTCCCTGGCCCCGACCTCGGCCGTAGTGCGCTCCGATTTTTCGCTCGCCTCCCCGTCGCTCTCGTTCCTCGAGTCCTCCGGCGATTTTTTCTCCCTCCTCTTGTCATCCTTATCCTTCGTTATCTCCTCAGTCGGAAATATCTCGTCGTCCTTCTCGACCTCGCGATCTTTCTTCGCCGTGTCGATTATCGTCGTCGGCACGTTTCTCTTCTCCTCGAGCTCGCGCTCCTGCTCGATCGACACCTCGATGTTCTCGTCGAGCTCGTCGTAGAGATTGCTCAGTTTGTTGTTTAGCTTGAATTTATTGCCGATCTTGAAGGTTATCTTTCCTCGCGCGTCGTTGGAGATTTTCTTCGGTGGTATTCTGCTCAGTGTCTGACGCTCCTTGCGCAGAGCCTCGACGTACGGATCGGAGGGCTCGGGGATGTCGGCGAGGTCGCAGGTCTGCACGTCGCCGACGATCACGTCGTCGTCGTCGGGGACGTCGGGTGGTAGGGGCGGCGGTTCGAGCGGTCCGATCTGCTGCGAGAGTTCCTGCTCCGTGTGACGAGCGACGTCCATCGTCGCCGAGGAGTAGATCGAGAAGTTTGGACAGTCGTCCTGGGAGTCGTCCTCGTCGTCGTCGTCGTAGGCGGTTAATCTCAGCAGCGGATTGTCGCCCACCTGCGCCGGCCTCTCGTTCGTCATAGCGGTGAGAAATTCCGACGGCATCGGCGGCGGATCGAGAGGCACGGCGACGGCTTTGTCCTCGACGAGGGACGATTTTTTGTCGACTCTCTCGTGATTCCTCCCGCGATCGCTGTCGTTGGTGTCGCTGTCGGCGGCGAAGGGATCGTACTTGTCGTCGTGAATCAAACCGCGCGTTGTGTCCTCCTTGGGGGTGTCGTCGATTACCAAGTCCTGATCGCTGTCGTTGTCCTTGTCGCTCTTCGAGTTGTCCTCGTCGAAGTCGAGCAGACCTGAGGGTGGCTCGGGAGGCGGTGGAAGGGCTATCGTCGACTCGTTGCCGCTCTCGTCGTGATGATCGCTGTCGGACTTGTTGGGAGCCTCGATGTCGCAGTAGATGTCGCACTCCTCGTCCTCGGGTCGATCGGGCGTCGGCGCCCGAGGAGCCGACGGTGGCAGCTGGTGGGGTCCGAAAGTTTCTCTGGGCTCCTGCGAATTCGACGGAAAATTATCGTCAACATTTTGCGGGGGTTGCTGACGCTGTCCCTCCTGCGGCAACATCGGCGGCATCATCGGCGGTCTCATGCCCATCGGGCCCGGCATTTTCTGAAGCAATCCGGAAGGCGGTCCCGGTGGAGGTCCGGGTGGGGGTCCGGGTGGGGGTCCGGGTGGCGGTCCCGATATTCCGAGGGGTATTCTGGGCCTTGGGAAGTGATTCGGATGGGGAAAGGGCGGCCTCTCGAGGCCCTCCATCGGTGGCGGAAACATCGGACGATCCGGCATCGGCATTCTCTGTCTGTCCGGTCGGAAATGTTGGGGATTACGATTTCTGAACGGCGGAGTACCGCCGAATGGCGGTGGTCCCCGATGATCGAAGTTCGGATTGTAATTGGCCGGTGGTCCGAACTCGCGGTTACCGAAATTGTCTCTCGATCCGGTGCCGCCGTAGCTGTGCCTCCCGCCGCCCGAGTAAGAGTCACGACCACCGTAACCTTGACCGCCCTGACTGTGGCGAGAACCGTCCCGATAACCACCCCGAAAGTTGCCGCGATTTCCACCGCCGCGCGGACTGTTGTACATCGGGGCTTGGGTTATGTCGCTGGGATTTACGCTCGAGAGATCCAACGGCGTTTTCACCGCCGGTGCTGGAACCTCCCCGCCGCTCGTGTTCTCCTCCTTCTTCTTCGCTGGACTCTCGTTGTTGTTGACGCTCTGCATGTTCTCCTGATTTTTGTTCTCTATCAGCAGCGTACCGTCGGCCTTCAGTGTCACGCCGTTGTTTTTCTTCGAGTGCCAAAGCTCCTGACTATTTATAATACTCCCGATAAGATCGACGACCTGGTTGGCGTCGTCCTGACGGGTTACCGGATTCGCTATTGCCTTCAGGGCGAAACGACGACGCGTTGCCGATACAGCGGAACGACGATGCGCAGACACTAAAGGACCATCCCCCGTTGCGCTATCAAATTCGTCGTCCGACCTAGTGATTAGAAAAATCGTGTTCATCCTATCTATGGTAGAATTTTTTTTTTTTTTTACATCTTTAGATTTTTTTTTTTTGTTTTTTAGTGACAATTTTTTTTTTTTTTTTTTTTTCGAAGTATTATAGCAGTATTATCGGCTATGAGAACAATGTGTATTGTGTGTGTATAACGAACTAACGTCGGCCATACCTAATATATTCGGTTGAGATAACGCAGATTCTTTTTTTCTCGCGTACGCTCGACTTACTAATGCCTGTGTAACGGTACTAAATTTATTTTTTTTTTTCTTTTTTTCCAAGGTCCGCCGAGACGAACAGACGCGACGCGTACGGGATAATTTTTCGGCGATCGGGAACATCTTATGATATAAGGAGGACAGAGATGATCAAAAACTGATTTTTTTATTTTTTTTTTCAATGCACTTACCTTTAATTATGTACATATGACTGCAATTTTTTTTTTTAATTTGTAATTTTCTTTCTTTTTTTTTTTTTTTTTTTTGCAAGTGCATGGGCATTGGAGAATCAGATTTTGCACATCGCTGTCTTTCGCGGTTCGATGATATTTAGTGAGGAGAAATAGCACTCACCCTGGCGGGCTGTAGTTGATGCCGAGATTGTTCCCAAACAGGCTGACTTGGGATATTCCAGCGCGGAATCTCGAGTCATTGAGAGCTCCGCGCTCTGACGGTGTCCTTCGAACCTTGACACTCGGTCCAGACAAATTAACACTTCCGTCCGGTCTCACCATTCCGAGGGTGTTCGCCAAACGTTTCTTCGCCGTGCTGATCGCCGCTGCCATTGACGAGACGGTGCGAGCTCGCCTGTTCTTCTTTCTCCGACGTTTCTAAAAATGTACAAAAAAAAATAATTTACAAACTGTTTTTTTTTTTAATTTTTTAATTTTTATATATATATATATATATATATATATATTTTTTTTTTCGAATTCTTGACTCAGATGATGTTCGGTAAATTCGATAAGTAAAGCGGCTTGCATAGAATATTTTAACAGGGCGTTGTTAGAAAAAGCATCGACAAGCAAATGAGGAAAATTCGATGTCTTCCAAGAGTCTCCGCGAGCGCAATGAGAAAGAAGCAAAAAATGCATCTACTGAAGAATACCTTTTATTAATACAAAAATGGAGGACACATGTTAAGGGTTACATAGAAAAAAAAAAAAGAAAAGAAAAGAAATGAAAAAATAATCCGAATTACGAGTATTTAGTGAATGTATGATTAAAGAACGTCCGAAATGGTATATTAACAATTCGAGTGGTGAGTGAGTCACGTGACCAGTGGAGACGTTTCGTTAGATTTTTTTTCTTCGTTGGCAAAAATTGCCTTCGATTTTTTTTTTTTTTTTTTTTTTTTTTTTTTTTTTTTTTTTTTTTCCAATGGAAGAATATAATCGACGGCAGGTCGACTAGAGTTATGGCCAAGTGTTGATGACGTGAAGTCTATTATACCTTGCGCGATCTTTTAGTTTTTCTTCCCTTCTTCTTGGATGCAGGCGCAACGTTCACATATGTTATTATTTCCTCTTCCTCGCCGTCGTCGTTTACCTCGACGATTCTCACTTCGCGAACCATCCTCTCACCGTTGGTCGTTACTTTGCGTTTTTTCTTTGCCTTACGAGTGGTCTTTGCCCGATTACGCGACGAGGACGCCGCGGTGACGGTGGAGGATCGCACGCGGCTGCGACCGTTACCGTTCGGCGAACGACTACGACTGTTCTCCGATATCGATTCCATACCCGACGACGACGTGGACGGCTGATCCGGATCGAAATTCCGCACAGCGTTCGGAACTTGGCGCGCCCGTGTACGATCGGCGCGTATATTCGCGCGAACGCGCTCGATCTGACGAGTACGGGGTATCAAGCGGTGCGGACCGAACGCATCACCGTCGCGAGGTATACCGGTACGGGTGCGGCCGTAAGAGACGCCGAGACCGCGAGCTTCGGCCATCAGATCGGGAATCTCGTCGAGGTCGATGGAAACCTGAAACATTAAAAAATTTCGGGCAACTAATAATTTCTCTCGGCATCGAGGTACGATCTACGTTGCTCTTACTTCACTATATATCAATTTAGGGTTTAAGTTTAAACTGTACTGCTCAATGTGCGCTCTGGTCCTTAGGGGATTTATCCCAGGGCTCATGAAGGTAGTCCTTGCGGACAGCCTGAGCCCACGTGAGTTCAGAGCGAATTGAGAGTGGAATTGCGAATACTTCGCGATGAGATAAAAATCTGAAAAAAAATCAGCCATATGGAAGGTACTGAAAAGATTGATTTTGCATAATAATAACTCCAAAATGTTATTAACAAATGAATGAAAAAAAAATTGTTCAACAAATCTTCCGGCAACTTAACTTTTTGTTGATATAAAAACAATAAGTTAATCTTTTTGAATATGTATGAATTTTTTCAGAATTTTGTCTAATTTTTGAAAATTGCGTTTTTAGTTAATTAAAAAAACGTGATTTTCAAAAATTAGATAAAATTCTGAAAAAATTCATACGTATTCAAAAAGATTAACAAATTGTTTTTATATGAACAAAAAGTTAAGTTGCCGGGGAATTTGTTGAACAATTTTTTTTTTTTATGCATTTGTTAATAATATTTTGGAGTTATTATTATGTAAAATCAATCTTTTCAGCACCTTCCATATGCTTGATTTTTTTCGAATTTTTATCCCATCGAGAAGTGTTCGCAATTCTCTCCCAATTCTCTCTGAACTCATGTGGGCTCAGGCTGTCCGCTAGGACTACCTTAAACCTTTATCTATCTATCTATCTATCTATCTAACTAATTATCTATCTATGGACGTGGCTTCTTCGTTTTCGCAGGAGCTGGGTTGAAAGAAGTAGAAAAAGGTCGTACCGATTCAGCGTCGTCCTGGCTGTTGCGTGAACATTCGGGGCAGTACCACTCGTCCATGGGAACTTCGTTCATCGGAGGATCGAGACACTCGAGATGATAGCCGAGATCGCAGCCGTCGCAGAGGAGCATCCGATCCTCGCGATCGCACTGATGGCAGACCTCACAGTACGTGGGGTCTTCCTGTATCGTTTCCTCGACGTTGGTTTTCACCTGGACCGGCACGTGTCTCACGACCTGCGAAAGTACACGGGAATTTATCTTGCACCGTCTGCGTGTTATTTTTGCGATATAATGGAAGTTTCAAATTCGCCTACATTGCCGCCGAGCTTCGACCGGACGTGGATGACCGTGAACGCCTGACGATCGACCGGACATGTGTTTATATTCTTGCTCCATTCCATCAGGCAGCAAAGACAGAAGCAGTGCTCGCACGAGGACGGCGTAGCGACTTCTTGCTGTCTGAACGGCAACAGGCATATCGGACATTTCTCCGACTGGCCGTCGCTCGCGTCGGACTCGCAAGCGGCGTTCGAGCTCGAAGCTTCCACACCGCCCAATAATTTCTTCGGTGATTTCGTCGACTTGGAGGCCTTCGACGGTCGCTTGTACTCGATCGAGTCGGAGTCCGATTCGTCGGAAGCGCTCTCCCAGTCCGACTGCCATTCCGAGCCTGTGCTATCATCGACTGCAATGAAACAACGCGATTCACGTTCAGAAAGGAACACTCGAAGATAGAGCAATTTTTTTAATTTTTTCAGGATACTCACTTGCTTGGGACGAACCGCCGGCTTCCGAACCACTGCTGTTGGAACTCGCCTCATCCTCGCTCACTACTCTCTGCAAAGCAATAATTAAATCAGGTAAAGTAAAAAAGAAAAAGAAAATCGTTGCAGAGTTGAGCACCCAAAATTGCGCAATGAGTACGGCGGAGAAACGCTGAGCAAATAATTATGAGGATGGCACCTTTTGCATAACTGTAAGCAGCGAAACGAAAACTAAAGTGACCCCAAAATTATTACAACGAGGCATGTCACGGTACGTTATTTATTTTGTTTATTTATTTATTTAATTTACGTGGCAAGCAGTGTATTAAAGATCAAAGAAAATAAAAAATCTCGACAAAAAGAAAAGACCAATAATAGGTAATAATATTTACAGAAAAGTAGTTTGAGAAATGATTTAAGGTGGGCGCTGCAGTCCAATCAATCGAGTACCCGAATTTCAAAAACTATTTGTACACGTTTTAAAGGGAACATTATTGCGAAGGTGCATTAAAGAGTTCCTACTTTGTAGAAAAAAATATACAACGAATTTACAGAAAAATAACTCATCTTACGCCAATAAATGCACGGGTATATTTTCACGCAATTTTTGCGAAGTGAAATTTGTACTTTTGGTCCGATGTTGATGAGTGACAACTTATTTTGTCTGTTGAAATATGTTTTACGGATTCACCGACTAATTCGCGTCGGTAAGATTCTCAATCAGAAGAAAAGTTCAGTCAGCGTCGTAGCTCTGCTTTTTTTCATGAGCAAATGGCTCTAATTCGCAAGCAATGAATATTATTATTAATGTTCAATTATTATTAAAGTATGTTCAAGTATTAATGAAACAAAATGAGCTTTCACTTGTTAAAATCGAGCTAAAATAAAAAATTTCGCTCCACAATAGCTGCGTAAAAATATGCCTTATTGTCTTTTATAAAAGATGATTTATTGACACAAACGGAGTGACTTGTGTAAATTCATTGCTGTACAAGTTTTTCTACATAAAGTGGGAACTCTTTCATCTAGATGCACCTTAGTTCGCACTAATTATCCCTCTCAAATGTGTACAAACCATTTTTGAAAATTTGCTACTCAATTGACTGGTCCGCACCGCAAGAGCTACCTTAACACAAATACTTATTCGTAGGACCCGAGTAGAGAATGAATTTGCGTATGTGGAATACAGTAGAACCTCGATTATCCGAACACCCATTATCCGAACCCTCTGTTATCCGAACCGCCGCTAGTTCAGATAACGTTTCTATTATCCGAACTATTGCGCGAAATTCTCGTATCCTAACATTGTTGAGCGCCAATACATTGTTGTGGGCTACAAACAACAAGCCAATTCATGAACGCTCGAGCCCGCATAGACTTACACAGCACTAATACCGTAAATGCGCGTCATTCGTATGCGCTGTATTTATTAATTTCTCACCCGAGCAAGTACACACGTATTCAAAATTTATTTTCGTTAATCTACTGGTGTTCGTAGTTTAGTGCGTTATGGATTCAACGTCCGACCATCCGACTTCTAAGCGTAAGCATAACGTGCTTACGGCGAAGAAAAAAAAATTAGAAACCCTTTCGAATCTCGATAACGGGGAGACCAGCACGTTGTTAGCGCGCTCGTGTGATGTTTACAAGTCAACGATCTCTGACATAAAAAAAAATTTGGCTGCGAAAAGACGGTGAATTTCGTGATGAAGTCTTGACGTTACCGTTGAATATCACGAAAATATATGTATCACGTTATTCCTAAAATATATATCATAATTATTTAAAATATATGGGTACTATACATTTTTTTATATGTCTCTCGCTATATCGCACAGCTTCACTGTTCTGTTATCCGAATTTTCGTTAATCCGAACGAGCTACGGTCCCAATTGGTTCGGATAATCGAGGTTCTACTGTACATTATAATTTTGATGATGTACTTTCGATAAATCTGAACTCTGAGTCTAAACAATATTTGCCGTTCTCTTGCCTACAGGAGATCGCCGAAGGATTGAGAAGACATTTGGTCAATTTGCTCTCAAAAACCACAAACAATTCGTTCTAATCAGCTGTTCATAATTTCATTTCAAACTTACATGATTCTTTCTCCGTCTCAGAGGCTTCGCCACGTCACTGTCATCGTCCGTAGTTTCGGGATCGCTGACAACTTTCTACAACACAAAAAAAAACAGAACGTCGCATTGAATATAAACAACAGCGTCCGAGAATTTTTGTAATCGGCTCATCCACGAAACATTCATCAACGTTTGTGGAAAAAAAAGTACTCGTACGTAAACGCGCCGTTTTCTGTGTGCTCTGACGACGGTAGATCCTTCGCTGCTGTCGCTGTCCGATATAACGAGCCGTTTTCTTTTGGACGGCTGCGGCTGACGCTCGCCGTCGCTGGACATTTTGTTCGCCGCTCTCTTCTCCCGAGTTAACCGAAGACCCGCTGCATCTCCGACGCGAAAACTGGAAACAAAACAATCGATTACAGTCGGACATGAAAGTCGAACTCCGATTCGCCTGTCGGAGGAATTTGTTTGGATCGTTTGGTCGACACGTATTACATAAAGCTCGACCAGAATTTCTCTCCCCGCCGCTTTATCGTGAATGTCTTTTGCGTTTTATAAAAATGCTTTTGCGATCTTCGTCCGTTGTTCGACCGGACGACGATCGCGAGAAACGTCGCGACGAATTCGCGGCGCCTCAGTTGTTATTTCGGAAGTTTCTCGTCCTTCCGCCTTCGACTGGGTTAATTTTTCTCACGCTCGATTCATCGGCCTCCGGGGCATTCACGATCCTCGCGCTCATCTTCAATCTAATCGCCGAACGCTCGTTGACAATTTGAGAACAATAGTTTTCGATACATCCAGGATGCGTCGGTAGTCGGTCGGTGAGAAAACGGGAAAATTTTTTCGTCCCTCGAGTTACAAACACGAAACGTACCGTTCAACAGCCCAGAGTGTATACGGCGGTTTACGAGACGAAGCGCGCGGTCCGCTCGACGCGCTCGCGACCGAGGAGTCTCGCAGGAGCGACGATGACCCGGAGCGAAAACAATCTCGTCGTACGTGCAACTCGGGCGAATTTTCTACCGAGCGTGTGCGATCGACAAAACTTTTACAAAATATTGACAGCCGAGGGGTACGCTTGCCTATCGCAAATCTGCGGACATCTTGGCTCGCGACGCCGTTGCGACGTTGCGCTATTTCACACTTTCCAAGATGGTGACGAGAGGCGCTTGTGCGGCATTCGGTAAATAAGTATCTTTGCGATTTATAGTTTATACAAAGCGCGTTGATGATACTCCTCGTCGAGCGTAATCGCAAGCTTGCGCGTCGTTCGGTCGTACGCAGGTGGGAGATAAAGTTTTTCGATTTTTTTATCTTTTATTTTGGGATTATATCGAGAAAGCGAGCGGAACCGGAAGTGCCGATGACAGACGCCAGCTTGACTACGCTCTCGGTTAGCTGTCGTTCGAAAACTTGCGATTTTTCTCGAATACTTTTTTCCTTATGTTAAAATACGCTTTCTATCACTCCGGAAGTTCGGCGTTGTTTGTTTATTTATTTTCTCTTAAGGTTATGTGAAATACCGCGGCCGGTAACAAAAACTGTACTGAATGTCGTTTTGAGACCTCAGTCCGCCGAGTAAAAATAAAATCGTCTTTCAATTTACTTTTGCCTCGACGGTATGCGGTCTCAAAAACGCATTCAGTACAGTTTTGTTACCAATATCATTTTAAGGTGATGTGAAATACCGCCGTCGGTAACCAAAACTGTAATGCTGTGAAATATCGCGGTCGGTAATAAAAACTGTAAACAACTTTTCTCACGAATTTTGGCGTGTTCGGTCAAAAGAAGAGTCTCATCGACAGGCGAGATGATATCCGCCTTCGATGAGACTTTTCTTTTGACCGAAATCGCAGGAAAAAAGTTTATTACAGTTTCTACTACCGACCGCGGCATTGCTCGTGCTCTTAACTCGGCGTCTACCTATCGACATAAACGAACAACGTCGTCGTCGTTCGTGAACGTCATTATCGCTCGATTCTCCTGGCTATCGAAGTTTTATATCGGAGCTCTACTCAGTGAATCGACGTGTGCTAGCTTCACACCCGCTCGATGTACAATTTTCCAAACGATGAACCCACAAATGATTAGGCGGAGCGATTCGTTGAGCGAGTGCGATTTCAAAATTGTACATCGAGCAGGTGTGAAGCACGTCGATGCACTCAGTAGAGTACTCCGGTGAAAAAAACTTCAACTACAACGTACAAAGTTTCACAAGTACTTGAACTATTTCTTAAGCGCTTTTTCGTAGCGTTATGTAGGCTTTTAAAAAAAAGGTGCAAAGTAATTTGCGCATGGCCTCCTCATTTATTACAATTGTGCGCATAACTTCTATGAGAAACTTCGTTAATCGATTATGGCTTTCCATGCACAAGATTATAATAAATGAGGGAGCTTAAGGTTACCGTGAAAAATTGCGAACTTAAATTTTCGTGATTCCTTGTTCTGAGGCTGTTTTTAATATGTTCCTCACATTTTTTTTTATGAAAAAAAATCCATAAAAAATTGCATAAAATCTTTACGATATTTTTAACATAAAAAAACCTAAAAAAACAGCCCTTCTCCGGAATAAAAAATAAAAATCCAAAATTGAATTCTCATTAACATTATACATACTGAAAAACTTTGACGGATAATCGTATAATTATCGAAACAGAATGTTATGCTATGCTTCGAGTATCCGTAATGCGAGCGTGTACTCAAAAATTACTTTAACTTGAGATAATAAAAAAGGTACTTGAAGTACTAAAAAAGTACCCTCTACTTGAAATACTGTCCAGTTCTCGTTTGTATCAATGCATAGATACCGAGTTAAGAGAACATTTTTTCGTTACGATTTACGAACAAAATTTAGAACGCCGGACTCATTAATTTTTTCTTCAAAGGCGGCGCAGTTTTCTGGTCGAAAGTGGAACCACAACGAGTGTGGAAAAATATCAATTTATTGTATCGTTTAGTAACATTCAATTCGTACATAAATATGGTCTTTTAAGTTTATCGACCCGAAGTGGCTTGCGAAGCCCTCCTCTGTATACCGTTCTTTGATTGTTGTAATCCCTTAAATTTCTTTGAACACCGATAAATACAAGGAAACGAAAAAAAAAAAAGAGAAACACAATAATAAGTATAAGTATAAAGACGTGGATAGGGTCGAACCGCTCTTGACACAAATTCTCCTCTCGGTTTGATCGACCCGCGAAAGCCACTTTTTTTTTCCCCGATCTTTCCGATATCTTACATTATTTACACAAAGTATTGGATAGGCGACAAACGACGAGGGTATCTCTCGATATTAATAGGAAGAAGAGAAGGAGAGAACAGACATATCGGAATCGCTAGTTTTTTCATTCTCCGAAGCCGGAGGGGATTCTTCTTTGTCCGACGAATAGGAGTATCTTTCGTCTTCGGAGGGAGAAGATACATGCTGTTCACTCTCCAATGGAGAAGACGGTTCGTCTTTCACCGACGGAGAAGACTGCGCGTCTGTAAACGATGGCGAGGACGGTACGTCCGGAATAAACGGCGAGGACGACGGGGACGGTTCGTCTCTCATTGACGGCGAGGACGGTTCGTCCGGCATTAACGGCGAGGATGGCGGGGAAAGTTCGTCTCTCAATGACGGCGAGGACGCTACGTCTCCCATGAACGGCGAGGACGGCGGGGACATGTCTCGCATCAAGGGCGAGGAAGGCGGGGACGCGTCTCGCATTAACGGCGAGGAGGGCGGAGACGCGTCTCGCATTCGCGGCGAGGACGGCGAGCACGGCTGGCCCCTCATCGACGGTGAGGATAGTTCGTCTCCAATCGGCGGCGAGGACGGCGAGGACGGCGAGGGCGGCGAGGGCGGTGAGGGCGGCGAGGGTGGCGAGGGCGGCGAGGACGGCGAGGATGGCGAGGACGGCGAGGACGGCTCGTGTCTCATCGATAACGAAGACGGATCGTCTTGAATGGACGGCGAAAAAGGTGGTTCGTTAACCGACAGCGAGTCATCCATCGAAGACCAATTATGTCCATGCTCCGGTGAAGATGAAATTTGTTGGTCCTCCGAGGGTGACGAAATGATATGTATGACCGAGGGCGAGGACGGTTCGTCGATCTCCTCGGGCGAGGACATATTGTTCCCCAACCATGACGGAGCGCGCCCCGGGTCCGAGGAGGACGAGGAGGACGAGGAAAATGGATTTCTTCGCGGAAAAACCATACGAAGAATTCCCTCCAATCCGAACGCCAACTCGTCGTCCGTGTCGTCTTCGTCGTCCGTGTCGTCTTCGTCGTCGTGAGCCATCTGATCAAGGACCTCCTCCACGTTCGTCCTGACCGAGACCGGTATGTGTCTCTCTATCTGTAAATTATCGTAGAATTTAATGAAGTTTTTTTTTTTTTGCGCAACAATTTTTTTTTTTTTCTTTCTTGCATCCACATTTATCTGAACTTTCGTACTTTGTCACCGTATTTCGGACGAACGTCGATGACGTTGAAAGTCTTGCGATCGACTGGACAGGTGTTTGTGTTCTTGCTCCATTCCATGAGGCATTGAAAGCAAAAGAAGTGCTCGCAGGAGCCCGGCGAAGCGACCTCTTGATTAACGAACACGATCAAACAGATCGGGCATTGTTCGCCTTGGCTGTCGCTGCCGTCCGACTCGCAGCCGATTTTTGAACTCGTAGCCGCCAAGTCCTCCTTGAATTTCTTCGGCGACTTCGCTGACTTCGACGACGCCTTCGTGCGACGCTTCGGCCCGACGGGCTCCGACTCGGCCGGTTGGGTTGGTGAGCTCGACGTTCTTGCCGCGAACCGTCTGTTTCGTTCGACTGCAATAAAACGATTTTAAAACCATGGTTTTCGGACATTCAACGACATTTAGCGACATCGTTGCTCAGTTACGATATCGCGACGTCGTTACCAGGGACGGAAGTTCCAGCTGCTTCCGTGCCGCGCGTGCGTTTCGGTTCGACAGCTCCAGACTCGACCGGCCGGCTCGGCGAACTCGACACTCTTCTCTCATTCCTTCTGCTTCGTTCGACTGCAATGCAACGATCTTAAAAAGGCCGTGTCTTAAAAATCTTAAAAATCCTTGTCGTATTCTCGCAACAAAAATTGTATTAAAAAAAAATTATATATCACGATGTTATTATGGTTACCGTGGAACCCCGATTAACTCTTTTTTTTTTTTATGCGCGGAGCCCGGAAAATGAAGCGGGTGACAGACGAAAGTCGAAGGAAGTTCGAGAAGCAAACCAAAGTCACTGAGTACTTCCAAAAAAGACTGGGTTATTTACTACTTGGCGTCGAGACGCTAACGCGTCTCTTGATTAATGAAAAAAAAAAAAAAAAAAAAAAAAAAAATCCAAAACTTTACTTTCTAGTTCACACTATTTAACAATTAAGTGCAAGTTGTACCAAATGTAATTACTTAAAATAACTATTGATAACTATGGATTAGTCAAAATTACTATTAATAATTTTGACTAGTCACCATTGTGACTAGTGAAAATAAAGTTGTATCGTTAGCCTTCATTGACTTACATACTTTCGCTGTCTAGTTCGGATTAACCGGGATTTCTATTATCCGGAGACTCTTCGGTCCCGAGCATACCGGTTAATCGGGGTTTTACTGTACACATGTTATATTTACACAAGTTATCTGAACTGTAAACATTTTTAATTTAAAAGGGCCCGTCCCGTAAATAAATAAATAAATAAATAAATAAATAAATAAAATCAATGGTTTTTGCGCTTCTAACATGTTGCCGAATGATGAGATTGTAACTTTACCAGGGCGCGAGGTTCCAGCCGCGTCCGTGCCGCTCGCGAGTTTTGTGTCGACTGGTCCAGACTCGACCGGCCGGCTCGGCGAGTTCGGCACTCTCCTCACATTCCTTCTGCCTCGTTCGGCTGCAATGAAATAATCTTAAAACCAATGATCTTCGCGCTTTTAATGTGTCGCGCGAACGATGAGGCTGCGACTTTACCAGGGCGCGAAGTTTCAGCTTCGTCAATGCCGTTCGTACGTTTCGGCTCGACTGGTCCGGACTCAGCCGGCCGGCTCGGCGAGTCCGACACTCTGCTCACATTCCTTCTGCCTCGTTCGGCTGCAATAAAACAATCTTCAGACCACGGTTTTTCGGACATTCAACAGGTTTCATAGTAACGATATTGCGACGTCGTTACCAGGACGCGAAGTTCTAGCCGCGTCCGTGCCGCTCGCCCGTTTCGGCTCGGCCGGGCGGCTCGGCGAGTTCGATACTCTTCTCGCATTCCTTCTGCCACGTTCGGCTGCAATAAAATAATATTAAAACCATGATCTCGACAAACTTGACACGTTTCCATGCAATGACATCGCAAAATTACCGGGGCGTGATGTTCCAGCAGCTTCCGCACTGTTCCCATTAGTCTGCAAAAAAAAAATGTTATCAATTACACGAAATCATTATTATATATGTTCACACAAAATTTATAATTTATAGGAATTCAGAAGAAACTATAACAAAAGAAAAATGTACTCAGTTAACAAGATGCAGATTTTATAAGTGTTGCACGTCCTTTCTGTAAAGTTTAATAATAATAAAATTCCATTGTTCATCATTCAGTGAACCAGTTTATAAACAGACCCGACTCTTGTATGCCTACGTGATATCCAATATATATTTTTTTCTCAAGTGAATTATATAAGTTTATATTTCCTTTCTGTAAATATTAGTAATACTAATAATAATAATAAATTGCAAATTTTGCAAAAATTCGTTACTACAAAGTTCATTAGGCTTCTCTAAGGTCTTTCTTTTATATCATATATATTTTATTATTATTATTTATTTATTTATAGGAAGCAAGTTTTACACTCTTTAAATGTGCGTCTGTATAAATACTCTTCACGTAAAAATGTATAAATCAATTTCTTTCTTGAAATTATTAATGCATTCTGCTTCGATTGCATCCCCTGGTAACGCGTCCCGTGCGTCTACCACTCTATTCAATATTTATTTTTATTTAATGAAAACTGTTAATCGGTATTACGTATTATGTAGTATATTCAAATTTTATATGCCTCGTCTTTTCGGTTCACAACTTTCGAGTTCCGTGCAAACGAGTTACTGCATCGTTAGAATAAAAGCAAAATTCGAAAAATTATGTTTCAACAGACTTACGCGAACCACGCGACGTCTCAGCGTTCTGAGAACCGGAGTGTGGGATTCGTCGCTGCTGTCCGTGTTGGTGTTCGGGCGTATTCTCCTGCGCTTCGGAGGCAGAGGTCGGCTTTCGCTATTGCTGGACATTTGTGGATGTTGCAAAAAAATTGCTCGAGGTTTCGCCGCGATGTCTTCAACGCGCTGGACTGCTTAAAGAAAAAAAAATATATATATATATATTTTTTTTACCCATTGTCACAAGACATGCACCAACTTTCGTAGTCTTTTTACGACTTCCGTCGGAAATCTATTTTACTCCGCACGCGGATACCCGAACGATCGGGACAATCGCAGCCACAAGTCGGGCTGAAGGTCGTTACTACACGTGCCCGACGGATGTAAACAAAGTTGGCAGGAGGTTCGCTGGCGAGCGACAACGAACGTCGGGGCCGGGGTGTGACAGACAATACGCAGAGCGGACGGACAACGACGAAGGATCGACGACAATTAGTTTACCTGCGTGAGCTATTTTGCGTACGACATGCGACCGACGAACTTTACAAATATCTGCGGCCCTTCGGCTTCTCACCGTCGACCTGCGGACATGTTTGTTCGGACGCAGCGCCGTTCATTGTGTTCCACCGAATTCTGTCGTAATGGTCTCACTCTCTGGAAGCTGTTCAAGAGAGAGATTGAAAAACTGAAACCCGACATTGGGTGAAGCAAAAAAAGGCGACGAAAATTCATCTTCCCAAAATAACGCCGATTTATGATTGCGAATCGGCGTCGTCCCGATTGCGCGAAGCTTCGGTACAAAAGCTTTTAATTCGAGGGAGATAACGATAGGAAGTTGCGAAAGACAGTCGACAATTTGACTAACGCTCCTCTCGCAGCCGTTTCGAAAGTTAACGATCGGGCGGATTTATTTTCAGCATACTATTTATCGATGAGGTTCGATCGGCAGGTCGGCGATTCTTCGGAGAAGGCATTGACGTGAGGAATATATGGTAAATTAATCGTAAATGGGAGAAAGCGTTTCAACAGTTTCCCGCGCTTCCTCGCCTTACCCCCACTCTCGAACGCCGCAACGGAGTCTTCGACGATTGCTGACAACACCGTTACTGCGCTAGTGTCTTTTGGACGAGAAAAATTCGCCGCCATGGGTCGTATGCACGCTCCCGGGTAACAAATTATTAATTTATCATATTACAACAACGCATTATCGCCAATTAATCCAACGTAACGATAATCCGATTTTTTTTTCACCTTAAATCGCGCACTATACCGCCGATAAATGATCTCGTTCGTGTCGTTAATCGCAAAAAATCTCAACGTGGCCTCGCGCTCGCCATGCGTTTTTGATGTTCCCACCACCTCGCGATATTCGCTCGTTCTTCCGCGCTCGAGAGACCACGCGGAACTCGAGAATCCCGTTGAATAAATGTTTCTCGGGGGAGTTTTTTTTAAACTTTACTGGTGTTCGTTGAGATTCGAGCCGATTACCTGACACTCCGCGTCAACACGCCGCATATAACCTAACTTTCACCTCGGACGTTTACGCGAAAAATCGCGGTAACAAAATTACGGACGTGTCTCAATTGTTTCTCACTTCCGCTCGCATTGTTGTAATGTTTATCGTGAACGGTAAGATCGTTTCATTCTAACTTGTATGCGGATTTTTTGTTTTCTCGTTACAGAAAGGGTATTTCCCAGTCTGCACTTCCATACAGACGGAGTGTGCCGACCTGGCTAAAACTCACGCCGGATGATTGCAAAGATCTCATCTTCAAATTGGCCAAGAAGGGTCATACTCCTTCGCAGATAGGTACGAATTGTTGTATACCGTTAAATAAAAAAAAAAAAATTTATTGTTGGTCGTGGGTTTTTTTAAAACTTGTAACTATAATATTTTATTTCTCTTTATAATCTTCTACAGGTGTTGTACTTCGTGATTCCCATGGAGTGGCTCAAGTGCGTTTCCGCACTGGAAACAAGATTCTCAGAATCGTCAAGAGCATGGGTCTGGCTCCGGATCTACCGGAGGACCTTTACTACCTGATCAAGAAAGCGGTAAAGATTCGCAAGCACTTGGAGCGCAATCGCAAAGACACGGACAGCAAATTCCGTCTGATTTTGGTAGAGTCGAGAATTCACAGGCTCGCTCGTTACTACAAATCGAAAGGATCTCTTCCGCCCAACTGGAAGTACGAGAGCTCCACCGCCAGTGCCCTCGTCGCTTGATTCATCATGTTTTACAATTACTATATTGTATCAATAAAACACGGATATTGATTCAATCGCGTGTTTTTTTTTTCTTCTTTTTCATTAAAAAAACCTATAGAAAAAAACTTTACTGTCTTTTTCTTTTTACTATCGACAATTTGTATTTCCATACTGGGGCATAATTCTCAATACACAATTTGAATTGATTAAAACTTCATGATTTTGGAGATGCAGAATAATTTCATCGGAGAGGTTTATCCGTCCGACGGGAAAATACGATCGTGCACCGCGATCGTTCGAAGTAAAAGATAATCGAATCGTTCGTTTCAGTCCCGAGCTGTTAGATTCAATCGTTGTCTTTGCACTGCCGCGCTTTTTGCCACTTCGCCACCGTACTCGAAACTTCTTTCTGCTTTTCGCTTTCCCATACTCGAAACTTCCATCTGCTTTTTGTTTAATCGCAGCTTTACGAAACCTCTTAATCCTTTAGTCCGTTAATTCGCTAATCTGTCGATCTTTGATTCGTTGTTAATCTGTCCGCCGTAGCTATCAGAGCCGTAGCTATCAGAAAAAATATGGATATTGATATCGTTAAGCTTTTTCTTTTAACTATAAAATTTCTTCATTTACGGACTAGGGAATAATTCTTAGTATACAATATGAATTGATAAAACTTCACGATTGGGAAGATGTTGAATATTTTCATTGGAGAAGTTTATCGGGCTGACGGGAAGATACGACCGTGCACCGCGATCGTTTCACGTAAAATGTGATCGAATCGTACGTTTCCCTCTCGCGCTGTTCAATTCAATCGTTATCTTCGTACTCAGTGCTAGGCGTTTTGCCACTTTGCCACAATACTCCAACTCAATACTCTAAACTTCTTTCTGCTTTTTGCTTATTTCGAGCATACAAAGCTTTTGAACCCGTTAATTTGTTACTCCGTGAATTTATTAATCTGTCGTTCGTTAGTTCGTTAATCCGTTCGCCGCGGCTCTCAGAGCTTGGAGCAACACAAATTTGTTTAATTCCTGTAGAACGGTTTTATAAAAAAAAAAAATACTGTTTATTCAATGTCGTGTTCACCTTTTTTGCATTAAAAACCTATAGAAAAAAAAAATGTACTTTTTCTTTTCTTTTTTACTATCAACAATTTTTATTTGCGTACTGGGGCATAATTCTTAATATACATTATGAATTGACAAAACTTCACGATTGGGAAGATGCAGAATATTTTCATTGGAGAAGTTTATCTATCCGACGGGAAGATACGATCGTTCGAAGTAAAAAGTAATCGAATCTTTCATTTTCCTCTCGATCTGTTCGATTCAATCGTTGTCTTCGTAGTGCTGGGCCTTTTGCCACTTCGCCACCATACTCGAAACTTCTTTCTGCTTTTTGCTTATTCCGAGCTTTGTCTGCAAGTAAAAATTCAAATGTTGATTTTTTTTGTTTGTTTTATTAGGAAAACTTATTGTTTCGCCGACCTGTTGATAAATATACGCACTTTCTTCTTTTTCCTTTCCTTCAACACCGAATCGGTGAGTATCGCCGGTGGCTCAACTTCCGTCGGAGTCTGCGTTACGGCAATTGGCACTGGTTCTGCGGGTAATGCTTGCTCCACTTCGTGTTCGGTCCTCGTGCTCTCCATCGTCGCGATATCGTTGTAGAAAGAATCGAGCGCCGTACCCAGCGATTCTTTGTGCGTCTTCACCGGAGGCTTCGCAATAACTTGGGTATTCGCGTATACCTGGCTGTAGTCGACCATGAACTGCACAGCGTCTTGACCCGTTAATCTATTCGCCGCGGCTATCAGAGCTTGCTGTAAAAAAAAAAAAACAAAAAAAAAATAATTTTATTCCTATAGAACGGTTTAATAAATAAAAAATAAGAGATAAATTCTTTTTTTTTTTTCGATTGAATTGTGATCCCCGAAAAGTTACGGACGTTGTGCAAATGCTGATGATACGTTGGATAGTGCATAAGCTGTCCCTGCATGAGAGCCGTGTGGTGACTGAGAAGCGTCGGATCTCCAATTGTCGCAGCGTAGATAGGATTGGTCTGCGGGCCAGCAGCGGTGTAGAGCATCGTCGTCTCGATCGACGGTGCGGTCATCGTGAAGGGCATGTCCGGCGGGTCGACGCCCGGTGGCAAAGGTTCGCTGTTCGGAGGATTCGGTACAATGGGCGGATGCGGTGGTAACGGAGGCTGCGCCGACTTCGTCGGCGATGGTGGAAGGGGTGGATTTACCGTTTCACTGGATTTCGATAAATCACTGGCGTTTGTTTCTGAGGAATGAAAAATATTGCTGCATTTAGTCTCTGGTCCCAGCGATGAGATTGCGAGTTATTTTTTTTTTTTTTTACTCACCACTAGTCTTATCCTTTTTTGCATCGGGAGCTTTTCCCTCGACGCTACCTCTTCTCTTCTTACCCTTCCTCAAATCCTCGGCGTATATCCTCGGCGGTGGCGGAGGACTCGGACTAGATATCTGCGGCGGCGGCGGTGCCGATACTTCGTTAACTTCTGTTGCTGTACATTTGTTTGGATCCGACGATTCCTCGTTATCTTTTTCCGTCACGGTTGCAGGCACTTCTTGAGGCTTCTCCGTTTGTGATTCTGTTATAATAAATGGAATTTAATAAATGGAATTTATATTAAATTCAAATTTTTATTAATATTTAAGTTAAATTTAGTGTCTTCCGGAATCCAGTACGGAAGACTATACTCAAGTATGAATAGGCTGTACGAAATAGAGCTAGGTTTAAAGAAGTTATTCTATTTGAAAAAGACAACGTTTAAACAACTTAATATACAATGAAACAGTCCGATTTAATGCAATGTTATATGTTAAAATGAATTTTTTATTCACTATTTTTCTAATGGAATCGGCAGATCTAAGTGGTTATAAAACACATCTGTATTCAAATTCTGATCAAGGAGAAATTCGTTAATAAACAAATTATAAAAATTGTATTTTAATTTTATTTTGTCTTTGAGACGAAAGATCGATGAAAATTCATTGTACCTATTATGCAAGGCTCCTCCTGACCCTGAGGCGGGGGTGTAGTACACAATTCCATTTCTTCGGTACCGCCTATAACGTCAGCTTCCGGATAAGTCCACTGTGCATCTCCGGTTGTCGAATTCCGATAAAAGTAGCGTTTATGCGACCTAGAATCACCCCCCCGAATACGTCGCACATGAGAATATAGAGCTACAGCCGATGTTTCAATGTCTCACGACATCCTCGTCAACGTCTCGATACTTGTCAAGATTTTTTTTTTTTGTTTTCTTTTTTTTTTTTAATAAAGTATAGTTAACGTAATCCATTATTTACCCCTACCTGCGTTGCGGTTTCGTCATTTTTAATTATCGCAGATTCAAATCGTCTATCAAAAATTTTTATGCCAGAAGGGAAGTGATGTCTGTTAGGAATTCATCGATCGACAATAGGAATCAGTGTTCAATGTACTTTTTTCTTTTGTTCTTTCAAAATAGCCTCAGAGCTTTTTTTTACTGGCGTTCGCGAGCTCGTATTGATTCCGATTGTCCATGTGATAGATCGTGAGTAATTTTTGTTAATGGCGTTTTTTTACGATGAACCGCATCGTACTTTAATCGTTGCAGAATAAATAAGGAAAGGAGAGATCAAACGATCCGCTATAATTCTTTTTTTTTTTTTTTATGCTTTCATGTTCCAGGACCGCATCCGCTGAAATCATGCTCGCTTCTCGATTACCTATAACAGCAAGACAAAGCGTAAATCATGAAATTTACAGATGTGAATCATTAAAAACTACATACAAACCGTGTTCCACAGTGCGTAGAAGACAACCATTCGCAAGAATGATTCCTAGACAGTGGGATAATTGCAAAACCCGCGAGATGTATTCGTTATCGTATCTTGCGTTGAAAAGTCTCTAAAGTAATAATAATAGTCCCCTGCAAGGTATCGTCGGATAGCTAACAGCGATATTCTTTCAATTCTAACATACGAAAATGTCTGCCCGAAGAGAAGTTCGCAACGGCGTTACACATCACATATATACTGAGTTTGAGTCTCTAATGGCACGAGAAACATTTAGAAGCCCGTTAGAATGTTTGTCTTTTGTGGTCCAGATGGTACGATGCATTGCGACCGGAAAACACACGATAAATTCAAAGCTCAAGCCGCCGTAACATTATCGTACGACCGTATCGTTGCGAAATAATTGTGCGACGAATGCTTTCAGAGATCTCTTTGCGATTGGATCTTTATGAGACGCGGATAAGAGTTTATACGTGTAATACAGGTGATGATTTTATATACACGTAATAAAGCCCGATTCGAGTGTTCGTGCTTGTTTGTGGGGATACTGTACCTATCCCACTGACAGTCCCATCCAGGCGGGGCGGCCGCTTCCTCCAAACGTCCCAACTCACGCCCTGTACCGGTCAGCCAATTTTCCAGGTAGTTGTCTTTCAGCTCGCGAGCTTCCCACGCCGCCAGCAACGTCTGCGAAGCAATAATCGAACCGCAAATATAATTAACTAACGGAATCATCTAGCTTCCTATTAGCTATTTTTGGAAAAAAAAATTTGAAATTTTAATGGCAGAGTTCTTAAAATAGTCTAAAAAAGTCTGTGTGTGTGTGTGTGTGAGAAAGAGATTTGCATCTTTTAAAACGGCTATAACCCGGAAACCATTTGAGACAGCGAGTTGGAATTTGGTACACTGGCACAGTGGTCACTTCGTTCAGTGCAATCTTCATGAAGATTGAAAAAGCCCGGTTTGAGATATTACGTGATTTTGAATTTTTTGAAAATTCTCTGTGGAAAATTCTCTCTCTGACTTGCGTAAATTTGGAGTAATCTTGAAACTGCACACGAATATAGTATTTTGATCAAATACCTTTGGTAGTAAATTTAGTCAAAATCTATCCCAGTTGTCAGATTTTATGGGATTTTGAGTTTTGTAAAAAATTACTAAAAACGGGCTTATTCGAGTAAACACGGAGATATCAATCATAAATTTGACACGGGAATGGACTAATACTATACAACGTTTGGTATTAGATTTGGTAAAAATTGATGTAATCGTTTAAATTTTGAGAGATTTTGACATTTTTTAATTTCTCGGAAACGTTGTATTTTTCGTCCAACACGAGTTTATGCATCAAATGTGGCTCTAGAAGATAATTTGGAGATTCGTCATCAGTGGGGGGAAAATACATAAAACACAGCTTCAAAACGACGTATTACACAAATTTCAATTAGCGATTTTTTTCAATTAATCTTCGGCTAAATTTTTACCGTTTCAATTTTATGAGATGTAGACATTTTTTTATGCTACGACTGAAGTTGCAAAGTAATTTGCACATGGCTTGCTCATTTATTACAATTTTGCTCATAGCTTCCTAAAGAAATAAATAAATAAATAAATAAAATCTATCAACAAACTTTCCCATATAAAAAGCTGTGCGCAAAATTGTAATAGACGAGGACTCCATGTGCACATTTTTTTCCATTTCCTGTGGGTCGGATGTTCCTTACAAACTCACCTGGAGTTGAATCGCCATGACTTGCACTGCCGAAGCAGGCTGACCGCCCTCCGACAAGAACCTCAACTTCTCCATTATAGTCTCGGTTACTTTTTTCAGCTCGTTTATCTCCGCCTCGGACTTTTCTTTGCTGACTTCTTCCGTCTTCGATACCATAGTTTCGCCCTTCACGAAATTAATGTTACTCTTGGAGACAGCCGTGGTCTTATCCGTGCTCGGAGAATTTGTTTTTCGATCCGTCATCTCGGCCGTATCGTCGGCGTCCGTGTTCCGAGCTTCCTTCTGAAATCCAAGACCGTGACGATCCGTCTCGTTGCCCAATAACGTTGCCGGCGGTGATGGCACCGGTTCTGGCTTATTGGCCGCCACGTTCTCAGCATCCGAAGATCTGTTCTTGTTGATTACCACTGAAAGAATTTTTTTTTTAATCATTGACCAGAAGAAAAATCATCTAAAGACTGACATTGTATTGTCATTTTAATTTGATCGTCTCACCGTCGAAGGCTATCCGTCTCTTCCTCTGAAACGCTTTCGACGGTGTCTCAAGGTTCTCCAAAAATATATTTGGCTTCGTCGACTCTTCGTCGATTCTCACTACTCGCGTTTCCTCTACGCACGACGTTTCCTGCACGTCGTCCTCCAGCTCCTGATTCATTTGCTTGATCTCCTCCTCCGAACGTTCCGTAGTCTTCTCATTCGAGGAGCTGTGATACTGGAAGATCCTCACGCTGCCCGTATCCGTGTACTTTGTTTCAACTTTTTTCACCGTACCGTCGGGCGAGACTATCGTCGCTGCGGATGTAACGGGAAAATCGGTTATCGGAAAGAGAGGCTCGGTGTTTTTTTTCGGCGACGCGTCGTCCTCCGCGTCCGAGTCGTCCGCGTAACCGGGGACCAGAGAAAACTTGAGTTCCTTGCCCGAACCTGAAATTTCCTTGTCCTCAATTTTTCCTCTCGTTTGCGATGATTTCTTGGTCGACAGAGCTTCGCTGTAGCTCGAGTGACTTCTCGTCGAAGCCGAGGACTCGAATTTTTGCGATTGCTTCGGTGATAACTGAGCTTTCGACGATGAAATTTCGTCCGTATCTTTTCTTCGCCATTTCTCGCGAGCGTGGTCGGACTTGCTCGCGTTTTCGGGACCGTGGATCAACGGCACGATACCAGCTGGAAGCGACGGCCCCATTTTCGTTGCTTTCTCCGCTGTTTCCGATTTCTTTCCATGCGTCGACGATGGATTCCTCGCGGGTGGATTGGCTGGTCTCGGTCTCGGCTGGTTCCTGCCTGAGTGAGTTTCCTTTGGCGCTTTTTTTACTGGCGAGTCGTTCTCGCTCGTCTCCGATTCACTTCCGTCGCTGCCGAAGGACGTTATCATCTCGATCTTTCTGCAAATATCGTCGATCAAAGATTTATTAAACTCTCTTCATGGAGGAGATGGAAAATTAAATTCTCTCATTTACCCGTCGTCCGACTCGTCGTCCTTGGCCGCCGAATTCCTCGAACTGTTCTGCTGCGTCTGGGAACCCTGTTGAGCATTATGTTGCGAACTCACTTGCCTGTTACGGTTTCTAGCTACGACCTCCTTCGGTATCATACCCTCGGGTATGTTTATCTGTGGCTGAGGATCTGAAAGCCAGACATTTTTTTTAAATCGGTAAACGAGTAAACATAATTCGCTCGATCCGTTCTCGGGATTATTGGAAATATTTTCCTCACATGTGTTCGACGTAAAGTTGACCCACTGAGTGCTGTACGAAGTTCTACTGGGAGAATCTTGTTGACTCCTCTCTCTCAGCAGTCTTATCTCTTCCGGCACTTCCCACGTTACCTCGTTGCTCTCCACGTGCCAGTAGTAAGGGTAACCAGTCGAATCGTCGAAGCATTCTTGCCATACTGTTAATATAAAAATTAAATAAACCAAAAATTAAAATAAATATTTTTCCTAAAAGTGTTACTTGGAATAACACTGCACCGGTGCAATCATATTTTCTCTCTTTTTTCTGCATATTCTTTGTAAAACCGCATATTCTATGTAAAAAATAAATTGTCACTTTCTGCCCCCCTTATCGATATTATTTTTGGTTTATTAATTTATATTTCTTGATCCGATTAACGTATTTTTTTTTCCATAAGGATTTTCTCACGCTCGATCGTTCCTACGATCGAGCCGTTCAGCTATACGCGTCACTAGACGTACATATCGAATTTCTGCAAGTCCACATCTCCTCGCGAACACGCGCGAGCGCTCACTTTTATTTTAGTTCTCGGTATTCCCAGTTGCAAGGTTTTCGATACTCGCGTGTGGTGTGCGAACTCAGCATTTTTGGGCCGCGTCGCGGCAGCTGTCGCGACCGCAATTAATTAATCTACGTTTATCATCCAAGTAGCTCACAAGTCTACTCAAAAACTTCGAATTGAACGCTCGACGAGCTGGTCTTCTAGCAGACGCGCCCTTACACGAAAATCCTTATAATTATACCTTTGGTAATTTTCTAAACCAACTTCTAAATCTTTGTACCACATAACTACGTTGTTCGATCCATTGATAAACCTCGGTTTCTTAAGCACATATACCCTGAACAAGAATATTCATTCCGTTCGGAGAACAGACTCCACCAAAGCTTATAGTCGTGTACATGTCTACCCTTAAGGTAGTCCTTGCGGACAGCCTGAGCCCACGTGAGTTCAGAGCGAATTGAGAGTGGAATTGCGAATACTTCGCGATGAGATAAAAATCTGAAAAAAATCAACCATATGGAAGGTACTGAAAAGATTGATTTTGCATAATAATAATTCCAAAATGTTATTAACAAATGAATGAAAAAAAAAGTTGTTCAACAAATCTTCCGGCAACTTAACTTTTTGTTCGTATAAAAACAATAAGTTAATATTTTTGAATACGTATGAATTTTTTCAGAATTTTGTATAATTTTTGAAAATTGCGTTTTTAGTTAATAAAAAAACGTGATTTTCAAAAATTAGATAAAATTCTGAAAAAATTCATACGTATTCAAAAAGATTAACAAATTTTTTTTATATGAACAAAAAGTTAAGTTGCCGGGGAATTTGTTGAACAATTTTTTTTTTAATGCATTTGTTAATAATATTTTGGAGTTATTATTATGTAAAATCAATCTTTTCAGCACCTTCCATATGCTTGATTTTTTTCGAATTTTTATCCCATCGAGAAGTGTTCGCAATTCTCTCTCAATTCTCTCTGAACTCATGTGGGCTCAGGCTGTCCGCTAGGACTACCTTAAAGTCACCTATGAGGCTCCCCGATCAAAGGACCCACCTCTGAGTCGCCGCGTTCATGCTCCATAATAATACCTCTGAAACGCCGCGAACAAGTCTGTCGCAATTCCTTAGATCGCCGGGGCACAAGTCGCTATTACGACCCCTGAGACGTGACATAAATAATAGTATATTATGCCATAAGGGAGGAAAGTGCGTTGTTTCACCGACGTGTGAAGTTTGATTCGCACGAGGTGAAAATGCACTTCCCCCCGAGTGGCATACGCTATTTTGTTCCCGACCGTGCTAAAAGATGGGCCTATTTCTATGCCTGCATACGGCACAATCTTCAGCTGTAGAGCCGCGTTCAGAAATCTACCCGGGTAACTAGCCGGATTTTTTGTAGTTGCAATTTGTTCGCATTTTCTTTTTCTTTTTTTGCAATTTTTTTTGCTATTTATTAATCCTTTTTTTTGGCAATTTTTTAAATTTATTTCCTTCCGCTAAATGACTTTTCTGCCCGCTAAATCACTTTTTCTCCCGCTAAAATCACTTTTTGCCCGCTAAATTACTTTTCTTCCCACCCGTTAAAAATAGGCACTTTCCACCCCCGTTGCAGGCATGAAATAGGCTCTTTTCAGCGCAGTCGGGAAAAAATAAATAAATAAATACAACGGTCGCAATTTCCTGAAATCTTTTTCCTAAAAATTTTGCTCGGAATACACCGTTCCTATAAAATTATATTTTCATTCTTTTTCCTGTATTTCTTTGTAAAATAAATACAGAAAGAAAGGGCTTGTTCCGTAAACAAAATAAATAAACAAATAAATAAATAAATAAATACAAAACTCTCTTTTTCCTGAAAAGTTCAAACCCTCGTCCTTCACCCCCTCCCTTAATAACATTGTCAGTGGGCTTACAAGTGGATGGCTCAGTGGACGATACCCGGGTGGAAGACCCTTGGGATTCTTTTGCCTCAGAATTTGGTTTACCCGCCGTCTCCGCCGCAGGAAGTTCCGGAGCAATTAATTGTATCTCCTTTTGAATAAACAACATAAAAAACATGTCTTAGCGGAAATTCAATCAGGAAAGCAAATATTGCTGGAACAACAATAAAATAAAAATTACCTTAAGAAAATCATTGACCCGGTCGTTGAGCTGCTTGCCTTCCGGCTTAGCATCTTCAGTCTCGCTGTCCGAATTGTATTGCTCCAATAAATTGGTCAGCGGATTGCTGGGTCCTCCGTTCTGTTCCAGATGATCTGCGGCAATTTGTTCATACTTGTCTAGAGCATAAAAAAACAATGGGGCTTTCCGGTTTCCAATTGACAAAACGCAAAATAAAATTTTAAAAAGTCGGCCTTACAGCGGGAAAAAAAATGCTCGAAAAACAAATATATACTAACTCTGCCAGCGCCGTCTCGGTGAGTCGGATTGTTCGCCGTTAATGTCCAGGACTTGTCTCCTCTGGCGTCTCTTCATCGCAAACGATAAGACGACGAGTATCGCGTCCGGTAATCCTAAGTCAGCGGATACGCATCGCCGAAATTATTTGTGCGACATCGGCAACCGTTGGCGAACTTTTAATCGACGAAAATAACAAACAACCTCTCGTTACACGTTTACGGTTACGGTTACACGTTAATCTATAATGTTTCGTTCGGCTGTCGTAATTAGCCAAACGCTAAT
Organism: Exephanes ischioxanthus; assembly: GCA_958510785.1. Taxonomy (NCBI): domain Eukaryota; kingdom Metazoa; phylum Arthropoda; class Insecta; order Hymenoptera; family Ichneumonidae; genus Exephanes; species Exephanes ischioxanthus. The sequence continues at coordinate 4,686,359 of OY294021.1, forward strand.
GAATTAACCTCAAACTCTACTCGTGCCTGTCGTGTCGGAGAGGGCGCGTTTCGATGCCAGCTGCAAGCTGCTGCAAGCACGGCGCTCTTCCTTGCAGACACTGCAGACAGTTCACCGATTCGTTGCTCGAATAATGTGAGCGTCGTGCGAATTTTATACTCTTGCTATTTAATAATTACAAAGTTATTTATTTATTTTGTTGCATTTCCTTTTTCTGAGACGTTATTGTACTATATTTTATACTCTTGCTATATTAGTAATTAACACCTATTTTTCTTTACATTTTGTCTCCCTGAGGCGTATCGTAATAATATTTGTACTATACTATCCCAGATAGACAAGCACCGCGAAACGGACCCAATGTGGCGCAATATTTGCGACATGCGCGGCACATGTCGAAAATATTGCACCAACTGCGTCCTTTTTTGTGGTGCTTGTCGGGCTGGGCATAATAGTAGTGGTATTTTTCTGTTTGTGGAATAAACGGTGAAAAAGATTCCCGCTCGTCCACTTTTTGCTTTATTATATTTATTTATTTGCTTATTAAGACCTTGGTCTCGGGGCTATATAATAATTAATGAGTCTTTTTGTTTTGTGCATTTTTCCTTCTCCGAGGCGTATTGTAATATTGGTACCCATATAGCACGAAATATTTTGAAAACATTTTGGAAATATTCTCAATCTTTCAATACAATTGAAATATTTCTGAAACGGTGAAAAAATATTTTTAAAGCGAATATTATAGTTTATTAATATATATAATACAGTACGAGTGTATTGAACTTTTCACGTTTTTAAAACATTTTACAAATATTTTTAAATGTTGGTAAAATATTTACCCTGATAGACAAAGCGGCACGAAAAGTAGCAGTTGGCGCAATAATTGCGACATGTGCCGCACATGTCGCAAATATCGCGCCAATATTGCTACTTTTCATTGCGCTTGTCTATCAGGGTTACTAGATATTTTTATATTTCAAAAAAATATTTTCATCACTCGGTGCGGAAATGGCCACTTTTCCGCCCGCTTCGCGTGCATAAAACCGCCATTTTCGCACCTTGTGATGAAAAACTTCATACATCCCTCGTGCGAAACACTATTTCTAACTCGTGTGATTACAGCACTCGCCTTCGGCTCGTGCTGCAAACTCACACTCGTTAGAAAAACGTTTTTCGCCCTCGTGCAGTAATGTACTATTTTGAAACATTTCAAAAATATTCCCGTGCCATGTGGGTACGATACTGTAATAGTAGTTGTATTTTTGTTTGTCGATTAAATCATGAAAAAGATTTTCGCGTGTCCATTTTTTACTTTATTGTATTAATTTATTTACTTACTAAGATCTTGGCTTCAAGGCCATGTAATAATTGATAAGTATTTTTTTTTCACGTTCCTTCCCTGAGGCGTATGTAATATTAGTACTATACTAGCGGTGCTATTACTGTTTATCGAATAAACAGTAAAAAAGATTTGCGCGTGTCTACTTTTTACTTTATTATTTTTATTCATTTACTTATTAAGATATTAATCTTACTTATAGAGATAAAAATATATATATTGACTCATCAAATAGCAGCTACCCAACATATGGTAATGGTGTCAAAGTAAAAGATAAATTCCGCTTATTTTGCTGACTGCGAGCGTCTCGCGGGCTGTAGCGGGCCTTCGAATGCCTCACCGCAATCCGAGCGGTCGTAATGAAGCTGAGATCCGCAACGAACTCGAGAATCTGCGTGAGCCCACGGGGTAGCCGCTTGAAAAATGTCTTTGGCTCAAAAACACATAACGTAAATATATGAAATATCAAATCTGACACGCATACAATAAAATGTGAGAATAAAAATAAATGACACTTATGAGATAATCACAACTTAATGGAAATATGAGGCAAGAATGGTTCTGAGATGAGCAACTCTCGCAGCCAAAGTTTCAGAAGTGTTAAACAACCCCGTTGAAAATTATTGCGTCAAGGTGTGTCTACAAAGTTCAAGGGCGACAGTGTTGTCCGTGAACTTTGATACTTCGCTCTTAATTTGCGAACAGGAATTGCTCCGATTAAGGTCCGCGATTCCGGACAATAGTCCGCGCTCGCTGCTCTAAGTTCCTGCGCGCCGACTTGGAAATAGAAGGCACACAGTTGTTGAAATTTCGATGACGAATGCGAAAGCACCTAAGGCAAACGGCCCAGTTACCGCCACCTTTAGGCCCAGTTTCCGCCATCTTCAATTGTTAAACGGACCATTTTATAAAAAATAGATGTATCGCGGCATTAATCAAGAGTAAAGCACTTTTCATTATGCCGTCAATATCGTTTGTATTTAACGTATCCCTAGCAGACCCGACGACTACGAAAATCACCATGTTTTCACGGTGGTTTTCACCATGGTGGTTTTGTGCAAAAAGTTCACGAAGTATTTTGTCCGAACGACTACGCAAACCACCGTTCTGCGATATTCGTTTTAAATGGTGGTTTCGACGGTGGTGACGACGGAATAACCCACCGCTCACTCAAATTTCTTTTTACGGTAGTTAATACGTACTGAAAAAAAGTCTATTAATATTGGAAAAAAACTAGCTCGAATTGTAATGATGAATTATATCAATTTAGGATACATTACTATATTAAGCATTTCGGAGAAATAAATAAACCTAAAGACCTAAAGTTGGGCTCGAACCCGGGACTTTTCGCATGCTAGCCTCGAACCCTAACGTTATACACTACCGCCTATCATTGAATTCTTCTTATTCCTAGTAAGATTTAATCGTAGCAAAAGGTTTCTTATCTGAAGTGAATGGACAATGAACATTTTATTTATTTATTTACTGGAATGATAACTGAAAGGAAAAGGTATTTTACATGAGTAAAATTTCTTTTCAGTAATAATTTCAGTAAATAAATAAATAAAATATTCATTGTCCATTCACTTCAGATATGAACACTTTTGCTACGTTCAAATCTTGCTAGGAAGGAAAAAAACTTCATTATTCAGTGGTAGCACAGCGTTAGGGTTCTAGGATAACATACGTAAGGTCCCGGGTTCGAGCCCAATGTTAGGTCGTTAGGTTTTTCTTTCTCCGAAATGCGTAATATAGTATCCTAAATTGGCATAATTCATTATGATAATTCAAATCAATTTTTTTTTTTCAATATTACCAAACCTTTTTTTCGGTACATGCTACCCGCCGTAAAAAAATGGTGTGGCTGGTGGTATATTCGACCGTTTCCACTGTCGAAACCACCGTTTAATACGCGTATCACAGGGCGGTGGTTTGCGTAGTGGTTTCGACAAAATGAGTCGTGAACTTTTTGCACAAAACCACTATGGTGGTTTCGAAGGTGGTTCGGTCGGTGGCCGGGTCTGCTAGGGATACTATATTTATTATTAGTATAAATTGCGATTAATGGCGGTAACTGGGACAGCGGCGGAAACTGGGCCGTTTACCTTAAAGGCGATTCATTCTGAAAAGCGATGTCTAAATGCTTAACCGTTTGTCTATACGAGTGATTTCGCTTTTGAGGGTCAAATTTTAAGACATTAGTTCGAACTTAAGATTGCTCTTGAGATCAAACTTAAGATCGAAGCCAAAAAGTCATTGGAGTGCTTGAGATCGAACCTCAGTTCAAAACTTAAGTCTAAAATAAATTTCGATTGTAGTCCGAGTTCGATCTTAAGTTCGAAGTCAAATTCGATCTTAAGAGCATGTGAAACACGTTCTCAGCATGTCTCTCTCCCTCCGCCGAGCGCGCCACTGATGCTATCTCTTTCGCACTCCATAGTTTTTCACATGCTCTTAAGTTTGAAGTCAAGTTCGATCTTAAATTCGAAGTCAAGTTAGATCTTAAGTTCGAACTTTGAGGCTCTTTCTGCGTAAAATCTGTATCTAGGTAAAAAAAAATGCTAGCTTCGATGACACTATACTGTCATGAATAGGCAATCTGGCGAAAGAATTTCTTGAATCCGTTTCTACGGAAGAATTGCTAATTGTTTTTCTCAATGACATGGTCGGTGACTGAACATCGTAAAACGTCGATCTGAAGTTCAAACTACCCAGATAGAAAAACGTGCCGTCAAACGGGTATCGTACCATTGGTACCGCTACCGTTCCGTCGCCGTGCCGTAATTTTTCTATCTGGGTAACGTCTTAAAATTCGACCCGAGATATAAGGTAAGGGACGCAGTTTGTGACAGGGGTACCTCTAACATAGTCGGTTCCCCCCAACATTTGATATGCAACCAATGGGTAGCGCGGTTTCGTGGGCTCACAAACTGCGACTCTTGGTCCTCCTCGTTTATTATTATTATTATTATTATTATTATTATTATTATTATTATTATTATTATTATTATTATTATTATTATTATTATTATTATTATTATTATTATTATTATTATTATTATTATTATTATTATTATTATTATTATTATTATTATTATTATTATTATTATTATTATTATTATTGTTCTTTATTGCGTCCCCGAAGGGTTACAAGGGTTCCGTCTCCTGTACATTTCTCCTTTACATTTCCTTTTCTCCCATTACACCTGTTTCCTCTCTCCGCTCACGCTTTACAATTTTTCGACTCCACTCTCATTCTTTCCGCTCCTGTTTCCTCACATCCTCACCTTACAATTCCTTTTACCTTATTTCTACCTTAATCTACCTTATTATTATTATTCTACTTATTATTATTATTATTATTATTATTATTATTATTAATGTGTACAGAATTTAAGTTTCCACTTATAGATCTGCCTCTATATAATATAAGATCACATAAAAATATAACCCTAAAAATATATCCCTATGATTTTACACGCTTAAAGTGAGAGGGTTGCGTAGAGGTGTAATAAACTGGGTCCTTTACCTTATTTCCCTCCTTCATTGTGAGCTTTATAATAGTAATGGTTTCGTTTGCGTAAGCCTAAAGCCAGAAGGAATAATCAGAATAAGAAGAATGATTTCGTTCCGCCCACATAATAAGGTAGTCCTTGATGTGACCCCTGCAGCCGCAATGGATGCATGGCTCACCGTGCCCGATACGTCCGAAACTTGCAAAATACCCAGTTGAGTATCCTGTACTCCGTCCGGTAAACCTGTTGCCTTCGTACCGACAATTTTCGAAACAGGAATTCGGAATTTGTATCTCCCTCGGATACAGCTTGCGTAATTGTACTATCAGCTCCTCGAATGTTGTTACTCCGTTGAGCTTAAGAACAATCGCGGCGGTTCCTTGAATCTTCGTGTTGAGAATAGCTTCCAACAAATCTACTTCGTGCGCTGGATCAATTTTGCCCTTGACATTGTTGCACGCGTCTATGAGTTTGGTTGCTTCGTCAGGGTTGTCCCCGTCGAATTTGGGTATCGATTCCCAAGCTTCAGAGAGGTCCAAGTAGTCCGGCATCGCGTTGTGCGCAAACATGACCGGTACGTTCCCTGCCGCGCCGTTCGGGGACCGATCTTCCTCGGATACACACTTCGGTCCACCTTACGTTTTTCTCTGAACCGGCATGGAAAATGCCTGAAAGTAAAAAATTAAAAAATCAATACAAAATATGTGTTAAAATATACACCTTTTTTTCATCGTAATATCGGTAACGAGTTCGCACGAAAAAACCAGCTATTGCCATGAATACAAACAATTGTGAAAAAGAATTTGTAAAACAATTTGAAAAAGAATTTGTAAAACAATTTGAAAAAGAATTTGTAAAACAATTTGAAAAAGAATTTGTAAAACAATTTGAAAAAGAATTTGTAAAACAATTTGAAAAAGAATTTGTAAAACAATTTGAAAAAGAATTTGTAAAACAATTTGAAAAAGAATTTGTAAAAAATTTGAAAAAGAATTTGTAAAAAATTTGAAAAAGAATTTGTAAAACAATTTGAAAAAGAATTTGTAAAACAATTTGAAAAACAATGGTAAAGAAATTTCGAAATGAAAAATTGGGAAGAATTTCGTAAAGAAAAATTGGAATCAATTGGAAAAGAGTTCAGAAACAATTGGAAAGAAAATGTTCAAACACACGAATCGACTCGCTGAAAATTTTATATAAATTTTGTGACGATCAATCGTGCGATTTGAGAGATGAAAATAAATGCGACGCAGTGAGACAGGCGAAAAGTATCGCGGAGCTTTTTGTTATCGGTACTAAGAAATATACAATCGTCCGGGATCTCGATGAAGGTTTGTGGCTGAGACAAGGGATCCTTGTCCAGCACAAAGAAGAATTCACGAAAGACGGCAGCGGCTGGTCGCCATCGATCGAACGACCGGCGATCAATGCTGCATCGATACTGCGACTCGAGCAATCGAGCAAGAATATTTCCAACGCAATACGTTGACGCGGCTACCGATAAATATTACGACGTGCTTCGAAGAGTTCAAAAAAATGAGAATAAAACACATTTGAAATTTTCTGTACCACTTTTTATCTACGATTTTTTTTTTATATTTGGAGGAAGTTTTGGAGCGATGACTCGAAATTTGCAACAGCAGGAGCGCTCACGAATATTGTTTTGGAATTTGAAGTCTCACAGTTATTACAAAACATAAAAAGAAAAAATCTTAATGAACAAAACGAAATTATTGCTTCGTTGATTTGCATTATTTTCGTTGATGAGATGTAAGTATAGTGAATGGATAATTTGTTCGGAGCTATTTTAACAAGATGGGCAAGCAACATTAAAATTTTGCGAAAATGTTAATTTTGATTATTTAATGAGAAATCAATTTTTTTTTAAATACGAACGTTTTTGTCGCCTTTGTTGAGTGTTGACGAATAAAGGAATTCGTTGAAAATTCCGAAATTCGATAGCAGAAGTCCGTCCGATGTGGAGGATAGGGCTCGACTGACGAGTGGACGACCAAGACCCATGAACGAAGGTGGGTAAGTAAAAAAAGTGATCGAGGAAGACCTCACACTTGGACCCGACTCGAGAGTGGGATTTGGAGAGTCGCGCGTAGGGTAAACATTCGTGCGAGGCCGGTTCTGTGCTGAGCCGCTGTGCTGAACGACTCTTCGCTGTAGGGCTGTTTTAGAAAGGCCTTGGTCTCGGGGCTATATAATAATTAATGAGTCTTTTTGTTTTGTGCATTTTTCCTTCTCCGAGGCGTATTGTAATATTGGTACCCATATAGCACGAAATATTTTGAAAACATTTTGGAAATATTCTCAATCTTTCAATACAATTGAAATATTTCTGAAACGGTGAAAAAATATTTTGAAAGCGAATATTATAGTTTATTAATATATATAATACAGTAGGAGTGTATTGAACTTTTCACGTTTTTAAAACATTTTACAAATATTTTTAAATGTTGGTAAAATATTTACCCTGATAGACAAAGCGGCACGAAAAGTAGCAGTTGGCGCAATAATTGCGACATGTGCCGCACATGTCGCAAATATTGCGCCAACTGCTACTTTTCGTGCCGCTTTGTCTATCAGGGTTACTAGATATTTTTATATTTCAAAAAAATATTTTCATCACTCGGTGCGGAAATGGCCACTTTTCCGCCCGCTTCGCGTGCATAAAACCGCCATTTTCGCACCTTGTGATGAAAAATTTCATACATCCCTCGTGCGAAACACTATTTCTAACTCGTGTGATTACAGCACTCGCCTTCGGCTCGTGCTGCAAACTCACACTCGTTAGAAAAACGTTTTTCGCCCTCGTGCAGTAATGTACCATTTTGAAACATTTCAAAAATATTCCCGTGCCATGTGGGTACTATACTGTAATAGTAGGTGTATTTTTGTTTGTCGATTAAATCATGAAAAAGATTTTCGCGTGTCCATTTTGCTTCCTCATAGAGGAAGCTTTGTTTTGGTCAAAAAAAAAAAATTCGAGATTTTAATGAAAACATGTTCAGAATGTTCCAAAACGTCGAAAAATCATATTTAGAAAAAATGTCCGGATGTGTGTGTGTGTGTGTGTGTGTGCGTGTGAAATGGACGTGCAAAATTCAAACCGCTATAACTCGAGAACGCCTTGACCGATCAAGCTGAAATTTGGCACACATCATGTATGATCAGTAGTTAATGTTTGGTCAAAATTTCATCCAAAAATGTTCAGTTGTTTTTTTTGTACGCCATTTTTAATTTCTTCAAAAATGTCTGTTCGCGCTCTAGCGCTCGCAATTTTTTAGCTATCGGGCTAAAAACGCGTACATAGATGGAATATGATCACCCGACGATCTGATTAAAATTTCAAGAGAATCGGTCAAATCGTTTAAATTTTATGTCATTTTGAATTTTTCGAATTTAATGTTTTTTTTTTTTTTTTTTTTCTTAGATGCATTTTTCCGTATAAAATATTTATCTACGAATGAAATAAGTGTCAGATTCGTGATCAGCGTGAAAAAATACATGGAATAACAGTCCCGGAGCGACAACTAACGAAAAAGTTTCCCAGGCATTTTTATAGCGAAAATTGCAAAAATGAGTGATTTTAGGTATTTGTAAACAACGATTTCTTTGCTTTCCGATGGCATCGCTGAAAAACCCAGGTGCCTGTCGTGACCTACAGCAAGACATACACAAGACGATGGATATGATGGGATTAAAAAGCTAGATAAAGAGGTATCACTAGGAATTCTGGAATAAAAATGGAAAGGGCAAAAAAAAAATTCTGGAGCGCATACTTCCATGTATTTTTTCGCGCCAAACGCAGATTCGACAAAGTGAAACGTAACGATGGAATATTTTTTTACGCGCTGAACCTGAATCGGTCAACCGTTTTGCAAAAACTCTAAGACGTTGTGACGTTGAAAAAAGTTGAAAATTGAAATTTTCATATCGCTTCCTCATAAAGTTGAAAATTGAAATTTTCATATCGCTTCCTCATAAAGTTGAAAATTGAAATTTTCATATCGCTTCCTCATAAAAGCTGAAAATTGAAATTTTCATATCGCTTTTTCATCAAAGTTAGAAGTTGAAATTTTCATATCAGTTTCTCATAAGGTTCCTTTATTCCCGAAGCTTCCTCTATGAGGAAGCCAAAAATACAGACAATGCTTTCTCATAGAAGAAGCTTCGCGAATAAAGGAACCTTATGAGAAACTGATATGAAAATTTCAACTTCTAACTTTGATGAAAAAGCGATATGAAAATTTCAATTTTCAGCTTTTATGAGGAAGCGATATGAAAATTTCAATTTTCAACTTTATGAGGAAGCGATATGAAAATTTCAATTTTCAACTTTTTTACTTTATTGTATTAATTTATTTATTTACTAAGATCTTGGCTTCAAGGCCATGTAATAATTGATAAGTATTTTTTTTTTCACGTTCCTTCCCTGAGGCGTATGTAATATTAATACTATACTAGCGGTGCTATTTTTGTTTATCGAATAAACAGTAAAAAAAGATTTTCGCGTGTCTACTTTTTACTTTATTATTTTTATTCATGTACTTATTAAAATATTAATCTTACTTACAGAGATAATGGGCTGTTTTAGAAAGGCTCCAAATGTATGCAAACTTTATAGATTATTGTTCCTTTTGGTGCGCCGATTAAGACGCATTTCGCGATTAAATTCAATCTGATAGTATATCATGCTACAAGGGAGGGAAGTGCGCGATTTTCGCCGAGCGCGAAATTTGCTGCCCGAACGAAAAATATATGGAAATAATATATATTGAAATATTCTACCGAAATATTGCAACTAAACATTTCTTAAATATCTCAGAAATATACTTAATCTTTCAATGCATGTGAAATATTTCTGAAACAGTGAAAAAATATTTTGAAAGCGAATATTAGTAGGTATCCACTGAATTTTTTACGTTTTTAAAACATTTTACAATTATTTTTTAATGTTGGTATGTTGCCAACATACAAATTTTTTAAGAACATTTTTTATGTAACATTTCTGAAACGTTTCAATGTAAGATTTATGAGCGGACAAATAAATATTTTCAAAATGTTTTAAAAATATTTCTGAAATATTTTTCAATATTGTTAAAACATATTTTCAATGTATCAAAAAAATATTATCGAAACATTTCTGAAATATTTGCGTGCCATGTGGGCTATTACTCCTCAGGCAGTAATGAAGCAGTAATACGCGTGCGCACAGGTTAATAATGATCATTGGTCAATAATAGACGTCAGTGTTGCGAGGAATGTGCTCATTTTAGCGAAATTGCGAAAAAATAATATTACTTCGATTTTAAAGAACATAAACTCGTACAAAAAATATTCACATGGTTACATTCGTACATTGGCCGGCAATACGGAGAGGCGCGTATCGTCAAAAGGTCTTTCGAGAACGGTTAACCATTTTTTAAAAATTTTTATAGAACATTCGCGAGTAACTTTTGGCAGCCAAATGTTTCATTGATGGAAAGGGCCATGAGTCTGTCGGCGAAATGTTTTATTACGGGTTGACTGAAAGTTTCTTTTTTCCGAGAGTCTACGCGTTAAGGTAGTCCGTGCGGACAGCCTGAGCCCACGTGAGTTCAGAGCGAATTGAGAGTGGAATTGCGAATACTTCGCGATGAGATAAAAATCTGAAAAAAATCAACCATATGGAAGGTACTGAAAAGATTGATTTTGCATAATAATAATTCCAAAATGTTATTAACAAATGAATGAAAAAAAAATTGTCCAACAAATCTTCCGGCAACTTAACTTTTTGTTCATATAAAAATAATAAGTTAATCTTTTTGAATACGTATGAATTTTTTCAGAATTTTGTCTAATTTTTGAAAATTGCGTTTTTAGTTAATAAAAAAACGTGATTTTCAAAAATTAGATAAAATTCTGAAAAAATTCATACGCATTCAAAAAGATTAACAAATTGTTTTTATATGAACAAAAAGTTAAGTTGCGGGGGAATTTGTTGAACAATTTTTTTTTTTTATGCATTTGTTAATAATATTTTGGAGTTATTATTATGTAAAATCAATCTTTTGAGCACCTTCCATATGCTTGATTTTTTTTCGAATTTTTATCCCATCGAGAACTGTTCGCAATTCTCTCTCAATTCTCTCTGAACTCATGTGGGCTCAGGCTGTCCGCTAGGACTACCTTAAGCCACTCGGCAGATACCGGCGGCGAACGCCGAACCAATCAGGTTGCTGAAACTTGTAATAGGAGCTAAGCTTCCTACAATATTTTCCGTATTCGTGCGCCTCCTATAGAGGAACGGGCATTCAAACTAACGGAGGGATTTCGGGGAGTCGAACGTCTAGGAATTAATTATGGTGTGTCAGAGATGATTATATGGTTAAATATTGTTCTTTGTTTTCAATTTACAAGCGTCCGTGTGATTTTACCCTTTTTTGTTCTTTTTAATCGACTCGTTTTATTTATCATGATAAATAAAACGAACCGATTAAAAAGAACAACGCTCGGAATAGTAAATTCCGGTGTGTCGGTAACAAAATATGTGATAAAAGATGATTTATATAGCTGAATTACAGTCCTCACCTTATGTTTCACCCCCTTCCTTTCTCTCTTTATCGGATCATTTTATTTCTTGATGTTCGAAATAGTTTAGCCGTAAATCGTTATTCGCATGGAAATCGCCCTGCTCATGTGAGTGCAGGCTTCAGTCGGCCGCGGTATGAAGATAGTCGCCGCGCTCTGCTGGTCCCACTGTGACGTCACGGCGCGACGAACGTCGGTGACAGCTCGCTCACCGCGCGATCTTCGCTCGATGTTTATTAAAGAATTGGGTGTTTTTACCTTTAGCTGAGTTACACAGGGTCCTTTTGAAGGGTGAATTTAGCCCGGGATGTGCCTTTTTCGAACCTTTGGAGTCTTAATGCGATTTTCACTCTGGCACTTATAACTTTTCTGCTCGGTCACTTTGGTAATCTGACGTAGTCGCCCGGAGCGTTATCTCGGTGGTGAATTTTATTGTTTCACGTCACTCGAGATTGTTTATGAGTCTTTTCCGCACTCAGCACAGGTTGTTCAAGTTATTTTTCTCCGTTTTTACGAAAGTTTATAAGTCTTTCTTCGGATTTTAGCACAAAAATTATACATCGCTTTTTGCACCAAATTTTATGAGTTATTTCTCGTATCAAATTTTATAAGTTATTTCTTCAAGTTAACACAAACTGTACAAGTTATTTTACACTTTCATAATATTTGTATAAGTCCAACCTCGGCTTTGCACAAGATTTATAAGTCCAACTCGGCACGAAGTTCATAAGTCCAAATCAGCACAAATTTTATAAGTTATTTTTCGCACATCACAGAATTTTATAAGTCCGAATCGGCACGAAAATTATAAGTCCAGTTTAGCACAAAATTTTATAAGTCCAGTTCGGCACTAATTTCACTTTTATTCACTTTTTTCACTTGTACTTTTCACTTTTTCCTTTGGAGTTGGCCGATGGTAAGGAAGATCCAATTGACTGATTGATTGACTGTCGAAATCGCCGTCTTTTATACCCCGATTTTGGTCTCCCACCTCGTCGGCTTGATAGATTTCTGGCGGACTCGCGTCTGCGTGTGGTCGGCCGATTATTAATTTTCTTATTGGTTCCCCGAGTGGCTCACCCCTCGCCCTCCAATGCCTGGTCGATATTGTTGTTACGTACTTCCGGGGTTACCCGCCGAGCTAATGGTGTGCTCAGTCGGTGTCGAGCGATTTTTCAGTGTCGTCACCGTTAGCCAATCATCTGCCCCGGTTTTCCCTCGCTTCTCTATATTATTCGGCCTTGACCGTGATCTTGATAAGATTCCGTCGGATAGCGTCGCTGTGCTTCCGATGCTTCGATGTTCCGTGCTTCTGCTCATGTGCGAAATCGGATATCTAGCCAGCCGCCGCTCGATCGTGAGAGATGGCGCCACTTACACCTCGCGATCTCCTACTCGGTGCCGATAACAGCGAATTCGACTCGACATCTGGTGATCGCCGATAGTCAAACCGTCGCAAACTACTGTGTACAAGTAACTCTAGCCAATGACATCCGTGATATCAGATGAGTGAACTCTTCTCCCAAAACCAACATATTACCTCGCAACAAGAGTTTGAAAAAGAATTTGAAAAAAATGTCGATCTCGGGATGATTAAGGTGATGTGAAGTACCGCCGTGGGTAACAAAAACTGTAAAGCATGCCGTTTTGAATCCGCAGACCGCCGAGGTCACAAGGAAGATTATCTTTCCCTGGGGAATCTGCAGACGCAGGGAAAGACAATTTTCTTCTCCTTCGACAGTTTCCTGTCGAAACATACAACCTTCCGGGAACAATTTCACCGTTGCTGCAACGTTCCACCAACGTCCACTTGCGGTTTACAATATGTGCGAGGGAACCTTGGTGAAATGAACGGTGCAGGACGGTAAAATGTCTCGACAGGGTCTGCGATCTCAAAACGGCATTCAGTACAATTTTTCATACCAACTGGCCGCGGGGCAGGTGGGCGGAGTATTATACCACATCACCTTAAGAGCATGTGAAAAACTATGGAGTGCGAGAGAGATAGCACCAGTAGCGCTCTCGGCGGAGCGAGAAAGAAACGCTGAGAACGTGTTCCACATGCTCTTAAGGTAGTCGGAGCGGTACAGTCCCACCAAACGTGAGTTTCAGAGAAAATTTCGAACACTTCTCGATGGGATAAAAATCTGCAAAAAATCAAGTATATTGGAGATGCTGCAAAGATTGTTTTTGCGAAATAATAATTCATTTTGTTATTGACAAATTGAAGATTAAAATTATTATTCAACAAATTACCCGGCAACTTAACTATTTTCGTTCATAAAAATGATTCGTTTATTTTCCTGAATACGTATGAATTTTTTCAGAATTTTTTTTAATCTTTGGAAATTGCGTTTTTTCACAGCTTGAACATAAACTTTTTTTCGTAAACTTTTTGCACAAAACCACCGTGAAAACATGGTGATTTTCGCACTGGTTGGGCCTGCTAGGGTAATCACACATACTATACTGATTTAACAAATGCGTTTGAATCAATTAAAGATTCGGGCAGGGACGTGCAAATAACTATTTAGTTGGTCGAATAAAATATTTTATTGGCCCAAAAATATTTTGGTGAAATCATCAAAAAAAATTGTTAAACTGACTGATCTTTTAGCTATACTAACAAAATATTTATTTCAACGTTCCTGCCCGGATCTTTAGTTTCATTAAAAAAAAAAAAGTTAGGTTGTCGGGTGATTTGTTGGGAAATTTTTTTTTTCGGTAGTTTGTTAATAACATTTTGGAATTATTATTATGCAAAATTAATCTTTTCAGTACCTTCCATATGGTTGATTTTTTTCAGATTTCTATCTCATCGAGAAGTGTTCGCAATTCCTCTCTCAATCCTCTCTGAACTCACGTGGGCTCAGGCTGTCCGCTAGTACTACCTCAAATAAATCTTTGGCTCTCCGGTCAAGCGAAGCTGACGATAAACGTTACCTCGGTAAATACAACGAGCGCTGTTAGTGCTGTTAGTAGGATTTTAGATGACCACCGCTTTACGCACTCCTCAAATTCCGTTTCGTGTGGCACTCGGAAGAGGTCAACGGCATGAAATTTTGCGTCATACGATTTATTGCTAAAGCAATCGAATTGTTCGTCAATTCGATTGATTATTCATTTATCGTGTTTTTTTTTTAATTATTAAAATGACCACTCAGAAAACCCTCTTTCCATGCCTCTCGCCCAAAGGGCAAGAGGTGAACGATCATCGATGACCGGGATTCCAAGTTAAATCGGATTCCCAAGTCGTCCTCACGCTCAAGAAAGAGGGTTATTCCTCCTCATCGTGGCTGCATCGACTCCACTGTTAAGTAGAGAGAATGTGAAGATATACTACAGAAATGATCCTGTGAAGTATGATCTTAATTAAACACTGCCAACGACGGGTTTATATAGCGACTCGGGGCTCAGACCGCTTGCGAGAAAGATCTAATACCTGGCCATCTGGCGGACACATTTCGGACTAAACGTTAGGAGCCTCTACCCGAAGCGGTACAAGCGCCCGAGGTGATTAACGTTTTGGAGCGAGGCTGTCTCTATTCGATGAATCATATCAGCGTACTATAAATACATAGCATTACACATACGCAACATCGTGTGTTAGGCAAATCAGTGTATCTCGAAATGCTCGAATATATATCGGTGAATAAACAGATCGATTCTAAATTGATGCATTACTCGGACATTTAATGAAAATGTTTATGGCTGAACATTATATGCACTACCTCCCTAAAACATGATTTATTTAAATAAAATAAATTTATTTACAGAGGAACTTGTCGAATCATCTTTTTTTCTGGATGTCGAGAGACGTTAAAGATTGTCCGATGATTTAGGAAAGTATACGATGGTGTTTTCCGTGTATATAACAATGTGCTGTTGGGGATACGAGAATATCGGAAGGTTGCATGGTGAGTGTTCGTCGATAGTGGCTACACGCCACACGGTAAAGCTGTCGCAGACAAAATTACATACGGAACACAGCAGGCCGTGCGGTATCCACACACATCCGTGATTGGTTGATGCTCGCGTATTGGTGTCCAACCGGCTCGTCTGTATGACAACAGACTGCACACGTTGTCTCATGTACGAGGACCCTAAGGGGTAAATGACTACCCAGATAGAAAAATGACGGCACGGAAACGGAACGGTGGCGGTACCAATGGTACGATACCCGTTTCACGGCACGCTTTTCTACCGGGGTGTACTCACAAAAACCTAATTTGCTTTTGTACGAAATATCAACAGTCTCGAAGAACATAAGACGGTTCGTTACCGTCCTAGCATTTCATAACCCTAGTGGAACTGGTGCAACCACAGGTTCGGGGTTGCATCGTAGTCGCAGTCGCACTAGGGTTGACTAGACATGCATCCACGAGTTGCAATGACTATGACGAGACTCCGGGTATACTGAAATGAGACTGATCGCTTTGTTCAAACTTTTAACCTTTAAGCAACTCTGTTTTGATGGACTCGGGTAATCCCCATGCAACTAAACATCAAATAAATAGACTATACAACAATGGTTGCAAGGGTTACAGAAAAACGACGTCAAAATAAAGGTTATCTACGAGTCTATAGCAAGTTACAATTTTGAACATTGTGCATTAGTCTATTGAAGTCTGCCGATGGTCACCTCAGTTCCGTTAGGGAACTTACCAAGCGTCGATAATTGCGATAATTGTCAGCAATTCGCTGTATAGTTGCCAATAAATACAAAGGTCACTTCTGCCTTACACGCCCGAGGCTATAAGAGATTTTCTCCGATGTCCAGTATTTTTTTCGAGCATAGAATCTGCCCTGGCTGCTTGCATCTCTCGCCCGCAGGGTTCGTTGATACTTATGTACGTACACGATAAGCGGTCGATGGCCGCTTACGCAAAAATTAAGGTGATGTGCAACACCCTCCTGCCCACCTACCCCGCGCCCAGTTGGTAACAAAAACTGTACTACATAACGTTTTGAGGCCGCAGACCGCCGAGGAAAAAGAAAATTGTCTTTCCCTGTGTCGTCTGCCGATTCCCTAGGGAAAGACAAGTTTCTTTTTCCTCGGCGGTCTGCGGCCTCAAGACGGCATGCAGTATACAGTTTTTGCTACCGACGGCGGTATTTCACATCACCTTAAGGTGATGTGATTCCTGTCGAAACATTTTACCGTCTTGCACCGTTCATTTCACCAACGTCTACTTGCGGTTTAAATGTGTGCGACGGAACCTTGGTGAAATGAACGGTGCAGGATGGTTTACCGGAAGGTTGTATGTTCCGACAGGGATAATAATAATATGGAGTGCGTGAGAGATAGCATCAGTGGTGCGCTCGGCGGAGCGAGAGAGACAGGTTGAGAACGTGTTTCACATAAGGTGAAGTGTAATCGCTATGAGTGCGAGCGAGATAGCTGCAATTTTGCAACCCAAAAATCTCCGAAGCCGTTTCTTGGCAAAATGATGAGAGCAGTGAACTGCAGAATTACCGCGCACAGTCTACCGTTCTCGTATGTTTCCTTGAAAATTAACCGTCTTAGAGAGAATTTTGGATTGCAGTTTTTATTACTATCCGAGGAGTTGCACTTCACTTTAATTTGATTTTGTACGAAATATCAACAGTCTCGAAGAAGATAGGGAAGGCGATGCGTTACCGTCCGGGGCATTTCACGCAAACATTTCCTAACTTACCGCGCGTCGTTAATTTCGAGAACAGCCGGAAATTCGCTGTACATCTGCCAATAAATACAAAGATCAGTAAATTTCTGCCTTACACGCGTGAGGCCATAGGATTTTTTTTCTCGAGAATAGAATCAGACTTGACCGCTTGATTATCTCGCCCGCAGTGTTCGTTCAACGTGTGTACGTGCACGATCCGTGCCACTCCGTAGCCCGCGATGGTTTAGTACGAGCGCGGCTCGTCGTCGCGCGTGTTGTGTGTTGTCCTGGCTGCGGGGCTGGCTCGCAAATTTTTCTTTCCAACCTATTGAATAAGCCACTATATACGAATAGAAAAAAAATGGCAGGTTTCACGGAAAGTGCGCTCGTCAAGAAGCTAATGGACCTGAATCCTTCGCAACAGAGCATACAAACCCTGTCGCTGTGGCTGATACATCACAGAAAGCACCATCCGACGATCGTCAAAGTTTGGTACAAGGAGATGTGCAAGGGTGAGGGGAGCGACAAAAAAGATTTCTCTTCTAGCCAATGATTTATCGCTATTATCGTCAGACTCGAACGACAATATTCTCCGACGATCGCTTTTAAATGCCGCTTTTTTCTCTATCCGACGAAATACATTTTTCCTCGCGAAATTGTCGACTGACCGTCAACGGAGCCCGGTTCGGAGCACTCGGCAAATTTTAAGGTTAAACGCGCCTCTCGACGATAGTAAATAGCGAGCCGGAAAGCCGGAGCTGTGCTCGACAGACGTTCGGAAATTCGCGAGCCAAAAAAAAAAAAGAAAAATTAATTTTTCTTTTTCTCTTCACTGTTGTTTTTTAGTGAAGGACAATCGAAAGCTGATGTTCATGTATCTGGCCAACGACGTTATACAGAACAGTAAAAAGAAAGGTCCGGAGTTTGGGAGAGAATTCGGATCGGTGCTTCCAAAGGCGTTCGAGCATATGAAAAGCTTCGACGAGAAGACGAGAGACAGACTGAACAGGCTGCTTACCATTTGGGAGGAGAGAGGGGTGTACGACAAGGCGCAGATAACGGAGTTCAAGGGTGCGTTCGACGCCGCGACGGAGCCCGTCAAAGAGCCCGGCACGCCTCCGAGAAAGAAGCCTAGAAACGATGTTGAAAAACCGGAGAAAAAATCAAAGGTAACGGACGCGCTAAAACGTGCATTAAATATACATAGTTGCAAAGATCATTGAAACGTACGAACGTATCTGATATTTCCAGAAGAAGGAGTCCGAGAAGAAGGAACGAAAGAAATCAGAAACTGAGGTCGAGGTGGACGGTGCCAAAGAGCTTCACGTTACGCTCAGCCCGAGAACGCCCGGCGGCGACCCGCCGGAAACCGAGGAGCTCATCAAAGCCTTAATGGTCTCTGCCGTTTTTACGATCGACGATAAAACGGACTATGTATACGCTAATAAACTGTCTACAATGGATGAAAAAGAAAGAAAACGAAAAAAAAAGAAAGAAAAAAAAAAAGTAACGGTCTTGAATCCCCGAATTGTGAACCGAGAATTTTTGTCATCGACGCGGCGAAGGCGCCCGCCGGTCCGTTCGTTTAATTCGTTAGAAATTTGTTCGGTAGCTTACGCATCGTTGCGATGGATTTGTCCTTTCTTTTTTTTTTTTATAACCGATAGACTTGATGGTTCCAGGACCTGGAAAATACCGCCTCCTCGGACGCAAGCGTGCGCGAGCGTATAGCATCTTTACCACCGGAAGTGTCCGAAGTTTCGCTGCTGGCCAATCTCGCCGACCGAGCGGCCGCCGACCAATTGAGCGTAGCCGTTAACGAGGCCGCCGCCCTTCTCGCCGATTACAACGGACGTCTCCAGGGCGAAATGGAGGATCGTCGAAGGTTGCTGACCATGCTGAGGGATTACACGCTGGCGCAGAGACAATTGCTTCAGCAGGCTCAAACGACACTCGAGGTAAAAAATTATTGAGCTCCGGCTGAGATTGCCCGCAACGTTTATTCATGTTTCTGAGGTGTTAATTAAACGAAATCAAATTTTCAGGACTACAAAGAGAAATTGAAAAAAGTTTGCGCCGTAAGATCGGAAGTGAAGTCACACATCTCGAATCTTCCTGATCTAACGCAACTACCTGACGTCACAGGTGGTCTCGCCCCTCTTCCATCCGCAGGTGATCTCTTCTCGCTTCACTAGCTTAACAAAAAAAAAAAAAAATTAAAAAGTCCAATTGTGCCCATCCTTTGCTACGGGTTCGAGACGATACAGTTCGAGACGAAAGTAATGAGGGGACGAGGATGTTAATGTTCCCTCATTTAAATCTTAAAAAAAAAAAAAAAAAAAAAAAAAAAATACACGATTTTTCATTAACCGAGAGAAAAAGAAAGAACATAAAAACGTAGCGTAACGAACATGGGTATACGTGTCTTATTGGGAGACGAGAAGACTGAGTCCGTGCGCGCTCAGCCTTACATTCTTCCTCGGCGTGTTAATTCGCGCCCGCGTGTGTTCTCGACGCGGAACCGACTTCCTGTTGACATTGTGATTATTTAATGAAGAAAGAACAAACAAAAAAATAATAATAATAATTCATTGAGAACCGATGACGATAGTTGTCCCGATAGAGGCGAAGGAGATCGAGTATCGTTAAGACGTGCCACGCGCTATTATTTACTTCGAACCTAAGAATAACGTTTTGAAAAAAAAAAAAAAAAAAAAAAAACGTTACTCGGTCACGTTGGGTACGCAGATTTTTATAGAGAGGATTTTCCCCCAGCAGTGCTGTCCGGAAATGCACGGCGATATCATCGCTTTTTGTAACGATCATGGGCTATGTTTAATATTTTCCGGATGCCTAAGCGTACAATCAAATATCGATCTGGGACGCAACGGATCCTCCTCGCATGAAACGAATAATCTTTTATTATACATTTCAATTCTTAGTTGAGCGACTAATTGTTTTACAACAATGTTATATTGAATACAAATTGCACATTGTACCGTGAATAATATGGTTATCCCCTGTACATATGTCTCTCTTAATTGAGACGATTTTTTTTGGGACTGAGAGACTACTTTGCTTAAGGTAAACAAGTTGAACTTTTGGTTGGATCGTAGACGAAACAAACAGCAGAGGCGAAAGACATTATTAATATTGAAAAAAAAAAGAAAAAAAAAACAAAAAAAACTGTAAATCAACTATTTAATGATAAAAAAATAATACAACAAAAAACAAAAAAACCAAGAACAAATGAAGTGTGAAACTACATTCGCTTGTAGCATAATATTGTGCGAATCACGAAATGGAACTACGAATAAATGTTTTGAACGTACGAATGTCGGATCGAGGGATTTCTTTTCGACAACAATTTTCTCCGGAGCTTTTTTTTTTCTTACCAAAACGTTATATTGTCAACATTATTAATACGATATGGGTTGTACAGATTTGCTTTTTCATCAACTTACAATGGTATCAACAGAATCGACATTACGGCGGCAGATAGAGACGAGTAAAAAATGTCTCGAATCAATTATTCGAACGCGCTGATCGTTCGTAAGAGAACTCCTCCGTTTCACCCCGTCGTTGCTGAACGATAGGCTCTCGTTCAGTGTCTCAGCCAACTTCAGGGGAAGGAAAGCGGAACATTCGAGCGGGGAAGACGCACTATCGTCCTTATAGTGACTCCGAACTTTCCACGTTCTCGACGCTTCGACAGTTTCGTCAATTAATATCCTAGTAACGTAAAATTCAACAACCCTACGAACACCCGGCGCGCGTACATCGCGAGCGGGCGATAACGCAAAACAAAAAAACAAAAATAATTGCGCCGTTTTTTCGGTGCTCGTCGCGCAATTGTACTCCGAAAGAATAGTCGGGCGATTTCCCTCCGTCATTGGAATGGCGGCAGGGACGATTTTTTCGGATCTCGAGATCCGTAAAGGGTATTCAAGTCTCGTGGGGATGAGCGGGCCTCGTCGGCTTCAGTATCAGCTTCCCCGTGTCGTCGCAACTCATGTTGAAATCCCCGAGTACCTTCCGCGCTCTCTGCGTTATTATGCTCGGCGCTATCACGCGTCTGTGCACTCCCATCATGAACAGTATAACTGCAAATTGGAAGGAAACGATTACAACATATACGGGCAAAACGGCAATGCAGAGTAAAGAAATCATTTTTTTAAATGCACATTCAACAAGCATTCATTCATCGAGAAGATCTGCAATTATTATTTTTTCAATAGCCTGTATCTTTGACTTAAAAAAATGTTTTATTAGCAAGAAAAAGAGCTGCTAATGCTTGGAGATAAGTAATGTATGTTAAATGCACAGAAAATTTTTTCGTCGTGCAAACTGTGTGAAGGACAATGTAATGTTTGCGCATTAAACAGAACCAATTGTAACGTATGCAGGCAAAATGATGCACGGGAAACAAAGAATTACATTTAACAAGCATTTCTTTTCCGCGAAGATCCGCAATAATTTTTTTTTGTACTATTTTTATCTTTGAGTGAATAAAAATTGATGAATATGAAAAAAAAAAAAAAAAAACTTGCTAAAGTTGGGGCACACGAAATGTTTGTTAAATGTGCAGAATATTTTTTCGTTGAGCAGAAAAAGATTGTAGGACGATGTTAAAAAATTAATGTTTGTAAATTAAACAGAAACGATTGCGATGTGTACATGCAAAACGGTGATGGACGGTAAAAAAAAATGTACATTTAACAAGCATTTCTTCCCGGCGAAGATCCACAATTTTTCAAATTTTAACTAACCGTATTTTTGACCGAAAAAAAAATTGTAAAAAATTGAAGAAAAAAAACCTGCTAAACTGTGTAGAGAAGAAATGTTTGTTAAATGTGCAGAATATTTGTTCACCATGCAAAACGTGTAAAGAACAGTAGAAAAAAATTTGTCGTACCTAGAAGAATGCTAGCCATTGTGAATATAGGATGATTGTAGAGGCTCTGAGCGAAGGACACCGCCGAGGTATTCGGATCCGTGAGCCAATGCCAGGCGCCCACTGCTGTGCAGACCGAGATAAAGCCTAGCAATACTGCGACGAAGAGATCCATTGATAAATTGATAAAAATGTCAATCATTGGTGTTCGTTATCTCTTTCAACAGACGTCAGGGTTGGGATCGCCGTCATATCTTTCGCTAATGGTCCGCTCACGTCACGATAATGTTACGCTAACGGTAATCTTGCGGCAACGCGAATGTCAATCCGATGACCATCACAGACTAAAGGAAATACATTTTGCTGGCTTGCGCTTCGCAAGCAACTCCAAAATGTATTTTCTTCTCTTCTTAACCAATCAAAATGCATTTCGGAGTTGCTTGCGAAGCGCAAGCGAGCAAAATGTATTTTCTTCAGTCTGTCACTGACATCGGATTGACATTTGCGTTGCCGTAAAGGTTACCGTTAGCGTAACGTTATCGTAGCGTGAGCATACCATTAGCAAAAGTTATGACGGGGATCTCATCCCTGGGGTGGGATCCCCGTCATAACTTTTGCTAATGGTTTGCCCACGCTACGATAACGTTACGCTTACGGTAACCTTACGGCAACGCAAATGTCAATGCGATGTCCGTGACAGATTAAAGAAAATACATTTCGGCGTTGCTTGCGCTTCACAAGGAACTCCAAAATGTATTTTCTTCTCTTCTTTACTAAAGAAAATACATTTCGGAGTCACTTGCGAAGCGCAAGCGAGCAAAATGTATTTTCTTTAGTCTGTCACTGACATCGGATTGACATTTGTGTTGCCGTAAAGGTTACCGTTAGCGTAACGTTATCGTAGCGTAAGCATACCCTTAGCAAAAGTTATGACGGGGATCCCACCCCAGATACGGTAAGATTCTAATGAAGTGCGAATTTTCGAATATATCATATTATATATATATAGTACGATAAAGTTGAGTACTACAGTTGCTCGACGTACTTCTCCATCGCAGAGTTGACGGTTGCAGGCTGGCGATGACTTCCGTCAGACGCCTCTCGAAAGCCTTGAGGTCTGCAAAGATAGATCGAGAGAACAATTGATTGACGAACGAGTACGGAGACGATGCGATAATGTTGTTGGTTAACGTTGGCTCGATCGTTCGATTCACGAGGGATCGATCGAATGGTTACAAAAAAATAAAAATTTATAGACCGTTATCTAACCAACCAACGTCTCGCAGATAGTTTATTCAATTCTTACCCTCACACACAGTCTGGTCCAGCGACATTGTTATTTATTTACAAAAATATTTCAGCATCCGCACACGCGACGACCCTTGCGAACTGTGCGTCGCGCGACGAAAATACGCTCGAGCGCTGCGATCGCAATGTTTTCGATTCCATTCGGAGGTCGTCGGCGCAAGTCGGAGCGTGCCTCGAGGCGTCCATCAGTAGTGTTTGTTTGGCAATCGAGTGTACATCGCGTTATCGCCTCTCCGAAAGGTTACAAATATCATTGAAAAAAAATATATATATAAATAAATTTAGAAAAAACAGGTATTTTTTAAAAATACAATGCCGAAAGTGCGACGAAGCAGAAAGCCGCCTCCGGACGGATGGGAGCTGATCGAACCGACTCTCGAGGAATTGGAGCAGAAAATGCGCGAAGGTCTGTAATCTCAACGGTCGTATTCTAGGCTATGTTCGAACGTTATTTATTCATATTTTTGTTTATGCCATTTCAGCGGAGACGGAGCCACACGAGGGTAAACGGAAGCAGGAGTCCCTGTGGCCGATATTCAAGATCCACCATCAAAAATCTCGATACATTTACGATCTCTTCTACCGCAGAAAGGCCATCAGCAGAGGTTAGCTAATGCTCCGCGTCCGTCAAACCTCTCGACCCACCAGTTACTCTCCTCGATTATCGGCCGTAATTAGTATATTATGCTACAAGGGAGTTTTTTGCTCCAGTGAAGCAAGAGTAGATATCCCACGAACGAAAAATCTGCTCCCCTGTGTACCGTATGATACTTTTTTTCAACTTCATTGAAATAACCACGTTTCTTGGGCCGCAAAATCGTCATATTCGCCGATGATCACTACTCCCCTGGGAGTAATAGGTCTTCTTCTTCTGAATACAGTAGAACCTCGATTATCCGAACCAATTGGGACCGGAGCTCGTTCGGATTAACAAAAATTCGGATAACAGAACAGTGAAGCTGTGTTAAACGATATAGGGCGATACATGTAGAGAAAATTACAGTACCCATATGTTTTTAATAATTATTATATATATATTTGAGGAATAACGTGACATATGTATTTTTATGATATTCAACAGTAAATTCAAACCTTCATCACGAAATCCACAATTTTCATTCGGCGCAAGAGAGCTGTACGTTTTTCGCAGGCAAATTTTTTTTAATGTCAGAGATCGTTGACTTGCAAACATCATACGAGCGCGCTAAAAACATGCTGGTCTCTCCCTTATGGAGTTTCGAAAGAGTTTCTAATTTTTTTCTTTCATCGGAAGCACATTACGCTTGTGCTTAGAAGTCGAAGGACTGGACGTTGAATCCATAACGCACTAAACTACGAGACCAGTGGATTAACGAAAATAAATTTTGAATACGAGTATAATAGATCGGCTGAGAAACTAATAAATACTGCGCATACGACTGACGGGCATTTACGGTAGTGCTGTGTAAGTCTATGCGAGCTCGAGTGTTCTTAAATTGGTTTGTGTGTACCGCGCAACTATGTATGTACTGGCGCGAAACAAAGTAAGGATACGAGAATTTCGCGCAATAGTTCGGATGATAGAAACTTTATCCGAACCAGCAGCGGTTCGGATAACAGAGGGTTCGGATAATAGGTGTTCGGATAATCGAGGTTCTACTGTAATTTCAATAAAATAACCACATGTATTGGGTTGCAAAATCGTCATATTCGCCAATGGCTATTACTCTCCTACGAGTATTCAGCGCTATTACCCCCTAGGGAGTAATGAGCCTTATTACTCCCTAGGGAGTAATAAAACAGTGCAAGCACTTAGGTTAATAATTATCATTGGTCAATAATAAGCGATTTTCCACCAGAGTTGCACGCAAGGAGTGTGGTTATTTTAGCGAAATTGTAAAAAAATGCATATATTATTCTACACGGGAGGGAAGTGCGTGATTTTCGCAGAGCCAAAGTTTGTTGCCGGAGCGGAGCGAGGGTGGAAATCACACGAATTCAAATTTCACTCGCTCCCGTGTAGCGTACGATACTTCGTCTCTTTCATTTCATACTTCATTTCTTGCGTCGCAAAATCGTCCCCCGCTGTGAGTAATAGGCCTTCCAGAGAGAGTAATGAGCCCCAATACTCCCCAGGGCGTATTGGGGCTCATTACTAGAAAGGGTGAGCGTGGCCGAGTGGATCGGCGCGCGCTTCACACGCAGCAGGCCCGGGTTCGATTCCCGGCAAGCACCAAGAACTTTCTGTGGTGTTTTTATCTGCGTAAAAGTGGTTCGGAACCCACTATAATAGTAGGTCCAGAGGAAAGGACCAGCGCCTCGTTATGGGAAACCGAAAGACTGGGAAAAGTGTCGCGGGTTCGATTCCCGAGACTGAAGTCCCGCAGGTGAAAGGAAAACGGACGGGGACGTAGCTCCGGAGATAGGACGTACGAACTACGACTATATCCGTATGTCCGGGACTACTGACACCTGGCGGGGCGCGACGAAGCTCCGGACACAAGAATCGAACCGGCGACAACGGATAAGGAAGGAGGAAAGAGAGAGAAGTGAATGAGCCCGTAACCCTTAGGGGATCGGTGTAACACACAATACCAATACTCCCCAGGGAGTTATGAAACAGTACTGCGCATGCACACAGGTTAATGATGATCGTTGGTCAATAATAGGCAATTTTATGCCGGCGTTGCACGCACGGAATATGGCTATTTTAGTGAAGTCGCGGAAAAAAAATAACTTTCTCAACTCCCGTTTTCCGCTTATTTTTCAGAGCTCTACGATTACTGCCTGAACGAGAATATAGCCGACAAGAATCTCATAGCCAAGTGGAAGAAGGTCGGCTACGAGAATCTCTGCTGTCTAAGATGCATACAGACGAGAGACACGAATTTCGGGACCAACTGCATATGCCGAGTTCCGAAGGGCAAACTGGAGGAGGGCAGGATAGTCGAGTGCATTCACTGCGGCTGCCGAGGATGCTCGGGTTGACGATGGACGCTATTTAGGACTTTTTAAGGCACATGACTTTTCTTTATTCTGTTATAAAATTTGAATGATCGTTGAGGCCGTGGGATTGTACGCGAAAAGGTATCTGTAAATACATCGATCGAGCGGGCACGTTCTATTTGACGATTAAATTCCATCTGTGGGAATCCTTTAATCGTGCCGCGAATCGCAACGGTGTCTGCACCGTCCAGTCGTAAGTTACAGCCTTCTCAGCCGACTCTATGTTTATCCTCAGCGTCTCGTCGTCCTTTCTCGTTATCGTGAACACGACGCGCGAACCGAAACGAATTCGCGGCAGTCGCATCAGCTTCTCGTCGCCGTCCATGAATATTTTACCCTGTGGCGTTACGAGCAGACTGCCGCATCTTCGCAGCGTATCGTCGGGGCTCGTCGGCTCTGACACCAGTGCGATACCCTCGTTGTCCTTGCCGTCCGGGGATGCCTCGAGGAACTGATTAATACAGGAGTCAAATATGAGTATAGTTTTTTTTTTTTTTTTTTTTTTTTTTTTTTTTTTTTTTTAATACAATGTCTACCTTAAACTCGATTATCTGATTAGCGCCGACTTGAGAACCCCGTGAGAACAGCGTACTAATTCTATCGGTTATCTTCGCTGCTATCTTTCCACCGTTCGTAATCATGTAGTCCTTGTTATCCAGTGTCCAACCTGGTGAATGATAAACGATCGTTATTAATCGCAATTTTATTGATACCAGTTTTGTACTAACTCTAAGCATAACTCACTGTAAGCAGGTATCTTTGTTTTTGCGAAACGGTGAACGCTCCAGGCAGTTTCCATCGTTCGCAAGCCGACTCTCAGCGTGACGATCTCATCGACGGGAATATCTCTTACGAAGCACGAAGTTTCCGTACCCTCGTAGACCGTCTCGAAGGCATCCGAAACGACGTCGTTGATTTCTCCATTGGCCTTCTGAACTACGTATATCTGTTCCTCGGTAGCGTACTCGGGATCGGCTATGTGCCATTTTACGTAGAGCGAAGCGGGTCGCTCCTCGATCTCGACGATCTGCGCCGGTCCCATGCGCAGAACGCTGCCCAGTTCGGAGATCCCTCTTATCGTTTCATCGACGATGGAATCGGAGGGTGGACTGAAAGCCACGTATGGGAGCTCCTCGGGCTGAGGTACCGCGGGTATCCTGTACGGGATTAAGTCAATGTGAAATGTGGCAAAGTCGGTATCAAAAACTGTAATTTCATTATTCACGACGCTGACGCTGTACAGCCAAAAACAAATTCTTACACGAATCGGATATCGATTCTGCTTCATTTAAGAATTTGTTTACGAGCAGCCAAGGTTAGCAGCGTCAAAAAAAAATTATTTAAATTTCACATGCTCTTAACCCTTCGAAGCACGGTGAATCACAGGTGATACACTTCTTTGAATTCAGAAAAAAATCAGAAATCAGAAACTTCATACGTGAAAAAAAATGTACGCTTCAAAGGGTTAAAGTAGACACGGCGTGGCACACTTGTCAAATAAGTGTTTAATTTTTACAATAGGTTATCCAAAATTGTATGCATTCATTGACAGTAAAGGAGGTTGATTTGTATCATTACATGTGTCCTTATCCATGGGAAATATTAATCACGAATGTCTTGCAAGACCAACAACCGGAGAATTCAAATTTCCATGACAGTACGTTTTTGTGGGGTTTTTCTTTTTCTTTTTTTTTTTTTTTAAGTAAAATTCGTATTTTTCAAACCGATTTTAATGTACGACGCCTGATTTAATTTCTTAAACTTTGCTATACGAATTCACCAAGTACATTTTTTTTGTAAATTTGACCTTTTGACAAATACGGATCATTGTTTAATCGGTAAAAATGTATCGTCATGGCATTTTACATTTATCAGTTTATGTATTTGCAACAATATTATTATGGATAGTTTCTTTGATTAAAGACCCATGCAGTAACACGAATCGACTTCCGTTACTATTAAATGCACAATACTTTGGGTAAACAAATCGGGAAATTTAGCACTCATTTGACTAGTGTTCCGTGCCGTGGCTACCTTAAGGTAGTCCTAGCGGACAGCCTGAGCCCACATGAGTTCAGAGAGAATTGAGAGAGAATTGCGAACGCTTCTCGATGGGATAAAAATTCGAAAAAAAATCAAGCATATGGAAGGTGCTGAAAAGATTGATTTTACATAATAATAACTCCAAAATATTATTAACAAATGCATAAAAAAAAAATTGTTCAACAAATTCCCCGGCAACTTAACTTTTTGTTCATATAAAAACAATTTGTTAATCTTTTTGAATACGTATGAATTTTTTCAGAATTTTATCTAATTTTTGAAAATCACGTTTTTTTATTAACTAAAAACGCAATTTTCAAAAATCAGACAAAATTCTGAAAAAATTCATACGTATTCAAAAAGATTAACTTATTGTTTTTATATGATCAAAAAGTTAAGTTGCCGGAAGATTTGTTGAACAATTTTTTTTTCATTCATTTGTTAATAACATTTTGGAATTATTATTATGCAAAATCAATCTTTTCAGTACCTTCCATATGGTTGATTTTTTTCAGATTTTTATCTCATCGCGAAGTATTCGCAATTCCACTCTCAATTCGCTCTGAACTCACGTGGGCTCAGGCTGTCCGCAAGGACTACCTTAAGGCCCTAGCATAAAGATTCGGTCCAAACACCACGCCGATTTTCAACGATTCCTTTTAACGCGGGTTATTAGACCGACGAAGTCGGGTTTTTACACACAGTTAGTATAAGGTGTTGTGAAGTTTGAGTCTTTTTGATTGAAAAATATCAATTAACAACGCACTTATTAATAATTAACAACGTTCATCGTATCTCAAAATCTATTCGTCCGATTGAGTTGAAATTAGGATAGATCCTTGATATTAATATTTTCTGTTCAATGACCAGACGTATTAAAAAATTTGTTAATTTATTTGTTAAAAACAGATTAAGCTCGTTTTTTTCGTCGGAGAAAAAAAAACGTTCTTCATCGTTTGTTACTAACAAATAAATGGACACTTTTAAAGTTTATCCAGTCAAATAGAAAATATAATCAAGGATCGGTCCAAATTTCAATTCAATCGAATGAATAGATTTTGCGATACGATGTCCGTTGTTAAGTCTTAATTCTTAATCAGTCCATTGGTCAATTGACATTTTTCGATTATAACAATTCACTCTTCATAACACCTTGTACTAATTGTGTGTAAAAACCCGACCTTGTACTTCTAATACTCACGTTCAAAAAAAAAAAAAAAAAAAAAAAAAAAAAAAAAAAAAAAAAAAAAAAAAAAAAAAAAAAAAAAAAAAATGAGAATCGATCTGTTCTTTGGACCAAATCCTTATGCTATTACATGCTGTATACCTTAGTCGATTCAACAGGCTATTAGGGGAGAGCGGGGCAAAATGGCACAGAGGGGCAAAACGGGATTATGAGACAAAACGCAATTTTCCAATAACTTCTGGATATTGGCAATGGTCGTCCGTGGAGGAAAACGGGATTGAAAATCCGGATGTATCATTGGGACAAAATGGGGCATTTAAAAATCATTGGAACATTGAGTTTTGCCCTCACTGTCCCGTTTTGCCCCACTGTCCCATTTTGCCCCACTCTCCCCTACTGATAGTCACTTTGCGCGACTTACCTTCCCAAGTTGCTGCTCGCCTCGATGATCTTACATTCCTGGTGCTTCTTAAGCCTCGTCTCGCTAAGTGCCCGGTTAAGCTCGGAGACAAGGTGACGGCTGCTTCTTATCTGCGCATTCACCTGTTCTCTGCAGCCTCTCAGAGGCGCGAGGCTCTCCGTCCTGTAAATCTCCGCCTCGAGTCTCATGAGCTCTCGTTTCTTGTTTATCTCTCGGCAAATCTTGTTCATAAGGTCCTGATATGTCTCGTCGATTTCTCTCATCACCCTGTCCGTACTTTTTACGATCTGCGCAAAAGTTGAGTGTCGTGTACGGGACGACAAAAAAAAAAAAAAATACTTTCGGAATTACATTTTACGCGAACTACGAGCGGACTCACCTGCTCGTCGGCAATGTCGAGATCGCTGAGCTGATCCTCCAACTTGCCGATGTACTCTTGAGCCGACAATATTATACCCTTCACGTTGTCCTGAACGTGCCTCGGCAACTTTTCTTCAATTATCGCCAACTCGTCTTTAACACTGGCGAGCGAATTGCCGAGAGACCAGTTTGCGTCTATGGACTGCTCAGACTGCTCCAACTTCTTCAGAGCGCTGGTCAGCTTGGCCTTGAGCTCTTCCCTGCGAAAGTCTTCGTATTTATTATCATTGTTTGCAGATCTCCGAAACTCCAGCGTCGGCATAAGCGGTTCGATTTCGTCGGTGAATGAGGCGCTCAGGGTCTGGTCGAGGATATCTTCGTCGGAGCCGTCCAACGGTGCACCAACTTCCGGGTCCATGGTCGTGATTGCGGGTCTATCTTCCCTTCATACTTCACATGCCGCGAGGCCCTTCTTTGTTCCTGCGAGCAGAGTGAACAGGTTCTTAGAAGAGAACCGTTCGATCGACGATAGTTCGATCAGTTCCTCGTCACCGGAAAGTCATAAATGAAAGGGGGTTGCAATTTTTTTTTGTCAGTGTTAAAGCGTTAATGCGAGACGATTCTAGGATATTATTCAAGGGCGACGAATGTATTTCGAGGCTTGGTCAGATTTTCGGGTTCTTGGTCGCGATAGCTTTTTCCCTTCATTCTTCGGGCACCGGGAGATCCTTCGTTATTCCTTCGAGTACTTGGAAGATAATCGCTCGATCGACGATAGCTTTATCAGTCCCATGTCACGGGAAAGACGGAAATAAGAGGGTATTGCAATTTTTTTTTTTTTTTTTGTTAGTGGTAAAGTGTTGATGCGAGACGGAGGGATTTATTGAAGGGGGGTCGAATTTTTTACCAAGTAAGGCTTGGTCAGATTATGCCACGAAAATTTGACCTGACAATCGCCAAGCTTGGTCTGATGAGACTCGTCCATCTTCCCTCCGTACTTCGCGCACCGCGAGGATCTTCGTTATTCCTACGAGTCGTTAGAAGAGAATCGTTCAACCGACGATAACTCTGTCAGTCCCCGTCACGGGAAATACACAAATAAACGGGCAATGCAATTTGTCGTGAGTGGTAAAGCGTTAGTGCGCGACGGAGGGATCGTTGGATCGACGGGATTCTTGGACATAATTGAAGGGCGTCGATTTTTGTCCGAGTGAGGCATGACAAGGTTTTGCCACGAATATTTGACCTTACAATCGCCAAGCTCGGTATGAAGGGACTCGTCAATTGCGGTCTGGCGTCATTTAGCTTCCAACTTCCGGCATCTTCCAACTTCCGGTTTTCCGGGCGGCTCTCAGTTCAGAATCGTTTCCTCAGTTTCAGTATCATTCGTACTTCCGCATCAGCGGTTCGGATTCATTGGTAGAAAAAGCGCTCAGGGTCTTGCGAATATCTTGGATCGACTTCCGGATCCAAAGTCGCGATCGCGGCTCTCCCCTTCGTACGCCGCGCTCAATTTTTTGATCGTTATTCCTACGAGCAAAAAATGGAACAGGTCTTTGGAAGAGAACCCTTCGACCGACGATAGTTCCTATCAGTCCCTCGTCACTGCAGTCATAATTAAAAGGGTATTGGGATTTCCTTGTTAGTGATGAGCCGTTCTTCGTCAGAAGCATCGACGGATCGACGGTTCTCTAGGACATCATTCAAATGCGTCGAATTTTTTCCAAGTAAGGCTTGGTAAGATTTTGCCACGAATATTTGGCCCTACAATCGCCAAGCTCCGTCTGATGTGACTCGTCAATTACGGTCTGCGTCATTTCGCTGTACAGAATCTTCCGACTTCCGGTTTTCGTTCCGCTCCCATCTTTCGATCCTTCCACGAATCGTTTTCTCGGTTTTACAATCTTTCCGCTCCAGTAGCCACCGTCGATCGGCAAGGAATCTTCGTTGTCGCGACGGAAGGACACTTGCGTGCCCGTGCCGATTATCTGCCACGAGTACTTGACGGCGCACGGATAATTCGCAGCCTCCTCGGCACGTTTCCCTTCTCCCTCCTCGGCGCTCGTTAACAAGCTCCGAATAAGCTCGCACGACGTCTGAGCACCCGTGCCGATTATCTGCCACGAGTACGTTATCTTGCAATCGAGTTTCTTCGCTCCCGTCAAATCCGACCTTTCGTCGATCTCGGCGATCCTCTTCTTTGCCGATGGCGGCACCCAGTTTTCCAAATCCTGCCACGAATATTTCATCTCGCATTCGTTCATCTTCGGTCCTTTGTCCGCTTCACTGCCGAAAGACTCTGGGCGTTCGAGGCTCGACGCGCTGGACGCGCAACGACGAAGCTCGGTTGTGCTGCGCTCTCTCGTTTTCCATCGAATATTAGCGTCGAAAATCTTGAGCTCGTTCTCCGTCGGTTCGCCTGAGGTAATTTCCATACTGTCAGTCTCCTCCTTGCCGTTGTCTTCTCGAGCGGACAATAACGATGTTTTACAAATTTTCGTGCCTATCGTAGCCGCCATAGAACGCGCGGGGAAACTCTGCGACAAACACATTTGTTTTTTATTCCCTTCCGTCTCAGTCACGCCGGATATAGTTACGCCGAGCGTGCTTCCTTTCCCACAGCGGTTAAAACTTTCGT
This sequence comes from Exephanes ischioxanthus, assembly GCA_958510785.1. Lineage (NCBI taxonomy): Eukaryota > Metazoa > Arthropoda > Insecta > Hymenoptera > Ichneumonidae > Exephanes > Exephanes ischioxanthus. The sequence continues at coordinate 4,719,275 of OY294021.1, forward strand.
TATAATCTCGCCCACTCGTCGAAATCCCAAGCTTATTTTTTTCCTCTCCAAGGTCAAGCCCTCTTTGCCTGGAACATCCAAAGAGCATTTCCTTCCCTTCTGCCCCGTCCGAAATATTATATTTTTCGTCGTTTTTCAAAGAAAGAGTTTTGTAATGCTCAGAGAAACTCTGTGACAAACAGTTTTGTTTTTTATTCCCTTTCGTCTCGGTCCCGTCGAGCGCGTGTCCTTTCGCACAGAGATTAAAACTTTCGTTATAATCTTGCTCACTCGTTGAAATCTCAAGGTCATTTTTCTGTTTCCCAAGCTCAATCCCAGTTTGCCCGGAACCTCCGAAGGGCATTTCCTTGTCTTCTGCCTCGTCCGCATTTCTTTCTTCTCTATCGTTCGTCGAAGAGAAATTTTTGCAATGCTCGGGGAAATTCCTTGATGAACAGTTTTGTTTTTTATTCCCTTTCGTCTGAGTCTCGTCGAACGTGCGACCTTTTCCGCGTCGGTTAAAATTTTCGTTAGAATCTCGCCCCCTCGTTAAAATCCCAAGGTCATTCTTCTCTTCCCAAAGGTCAATCCCAATTTGCCTGGAACCTCCAAACAGCATTTCGTTCCCTTCGGGCCCGTCCGAAATCTTATCTTTTTCGTCGTTCGTTGACGAAAAAGCTTTGCAATGCTCAGGGATATTCCGTGATGAACAGTTTTGTTTCTTATTCCCTTTCGTCTGAGACTCGTCGAACGTGTGACCTTTTCCACAGCGGTCAAAACTTTCGCGAGAATCTCGCCTCCATGCCGAAATCTCAAGGTAATTTTTCTTTTCCCCAAGATCATTTTTCTCTTCCCCAAGCTCAATCCCAGTTTGCCCGGAACCTCCAAAGAGCATTTCCTTCCCTTCTGCCCTGTCGGAATTCCTGTCTTTTCCATCGTGTATCGAAGAGAAAGTTTCGCATCGCTCAGGAAAACTCTGCGACAAATAATCGAGTCTTCCGTTCCCTTCCGAGCGAGAGTCTCCGAAGCCAGCCTCGCCGAGCACGAGTCCTTTGCTGTACGGCAGTTCATAATTATCGTGTAAATCCTGCTCCCAATCGACCAAAGAGCCATAGTCGCAGGCGATGTAGTCGCTGCTGCGGAGCAGTTCCAAGTTAGTTTGCGGCATTGCATTCTCGCCACTTCGGATGGCTCTTCCGGGCGAGAGTCTCGACTTTCTGGCTCTGACGATCGTCGTCTTCTTTCTTGAGGTTCGAGGAGCCGGGAAGAATTTGTTCTCCGGCGCGGGCAGCGCCATAGGCACCATGAGATTTTTTGTCACCAGCACGATGTCCGGCTTCATCAGAGCGTCCTCCATGTCCGTCCGCTTATTTTTTTTATTGCCGTTTCTCTTGGAAACGGTTTCCTGTCGTTTTCTTCGTGGAAACGGCGCGGGATAGCGCGAAGGACGCCGGGACTATGCGTTCTAGTTCATGCGGAATAAGCGAAACTTTATTATCCGCAGAATGCAACTTTACACGAGCATCTTAACGATGAGTTAGTACGCGCAGCAATTACATTAGACAATGCATTTCGGGTGAGTTAATTTTATTTTTTTCGTGCGATTTTATCAATGCTGCCGTTTCGGTAACGACATCGCTACGCTGTCGCGATTTATCGCTGGAGTTTGGGCGGTGAAGTAACAGCGACATCGAGAAATATTGGATTATTGGGAAAAAATTTTGTGAGAAAGGGTCCAGCGTGGACTTGAGAAAAAAAAAAAAAAGTGGCGAAAAAGTAAAATATCGTTAATGCCGAAACAAAGCCTGAATTGACTAAATAATACTCACGGGGAATGTTCATTACATACAATAATATAGGGGGACTTGGGTGTGGCGACGTATAAACACGAACAACTTTTTTGCTTTTTTTTTTTCTTCAATTTTTCTATCTTGTATCAAAGAACATGATCGTCGTACGACTAATTTCGAATTTCCCGGATGTTTGTTTAACGATAATATTATCGTCGGAGAGTGTTTTCGTTCATTGCGGGACTGAATTTTTAACGTGACTGGTGCGTAAACAAAAATAGAGAGCGATCCGACAGTAAAACATCTGCGTGATTCCGCGCGTCGCTCCAGCGGTCGATAAAACAGTTGCCTGCTCAGACCACGGTCGGTAAAACAGTCTTGTAGAGGGACGTAAGAGCAAACATTCTCGCTGAAAAAAAATCATCGCGGCAGAAATCATTGCAGTTGATGGTAAATGAGAAAAAAACGATTTCTACATTTTACCAACATTTCATGTACCCTTGCGTCAATAATTTTCTCGTTGATTTTGCACCGATCACGTGTCAAGCGTATGGTTCGTTAACACAAAATTGTCGAATTGATCAGAAAAAAAAAAATTATCGACAGTCTGGAAAAAAATTTTAAAGATAAAAATATTAATACATAAAAATATTAAAACGTAAAAAGAAAAATGTATCGCGTACCATCTCGTACAATGATTAAAATCTATATAACCAATTAGCATCAATGAACTCGATTCTTTATTACAAATCATTACAGAATTAAAGTTATGCAGGGCGAAATCGCATATGAATGATATCCTTTTCGAACGGAGAAGAAAAGTGGAATGTTAGGATCCTCGTGAACAATATAATACACGCTACTCGTGCGCGTGACGTTCTTCCTCGGCCAATTACACGCGGTTAGGTGGGACGGGTATGCGAAGTCGTCGCGTAGGATGCGTGTGGTTTCCTCACACGACGGATTTCTCGGCGAGAGCTTCGGCTATGTCGTTGACGAGTTCTCTGTAAACCACGGGATTGACGTTGGGCGCGAGTTGGTAAAGTAGGAACCAGTCACCGAATCCGAATTTGGCCACGAGTGTCTCAGCCTTTGTTTGCGAAAGGACTCGAGCAACGGCGCGAAGCAAGTACAGACGAGCCCACGGCTGAGTGAAGACGACGATTCTGCGAACACGCGTCAAGAAATACGCTACGATCAATTCGTGGAACACTCGAGACATCGCTGGAGCATCGAATAAGCGAAGCGTTCGAAGCTTCCGTCCTTCGAATATATCTCAGGCTCTTCGCGAGAATACAATTCCGTTAAGGTAACTGTTACCGTAACGGAATTGCATTCCGTTAAGGTAGTCCTAGCGGACAGCCTGAGCCCACGTGAGTTCAGAGCGAATTGAGAGTGGAATTGCGAACACTTCTCGATGGGATAAAAATTCGAAAAAAATCAAGCATATGGAAGGTGCTGAAAAGATTGATTTTACATAATAATAACTCGAAAATATTATTAACAAATGCATAAAAAAAAAAAATTGTTCAACAAATTCCCCGGCAACTTAACTTTTTGTTCATATAAAAACAATTTGTTAATCTTTTTGAATACGTATGAATTTTTTCAGAATTTTATCTAATTTTTGAAAATCACGTTTTTTTTATTAACTAAAAACGCAATTTTCAAAAATTAGACAAAATTCTGAAAAAATTCATACGTATTCAAAAAGATTAACTTATTGTTTTTATATGAACAAAAAGTTAAGTTGTCGGAAGATTTGTTGAACTATTTTTTTTTTTCATTCATTTGTTAATAACATTTTGGAATTATTATTATGCAAAATCAATCTTTTCAGTACCTTCCATATGGTTGATTTTTTTCAGATTTTTATCTCATCGCGAAGTATTCGCAATTCCACTCTCAATTCGCTCTGAACTCACGTGGGCTCAGGCTGTCCGCAAGGACTACCTTAAGGTAACAGTACCAATGCTCGGGCAAGTCCTAGTCGTTGGACACTCTTGTGCAGATTTGACTTATTCCGAATTTAAGGGAATAGGTAACTCAGCGACTTTTCTACTTTTGGAGCTAAAAATCATAAGTGTCATAAAGAAAAGAATGAGGCTTTTTTTTGAAGAATTTCTAATTATTTTTTCATCACATGGATTCTGAGATACATGAGTGGTGTCAATTAGCGTGAGCTGCATATGTTACCGCGTGAAAAGCAACATTTCTTTTTAAAAAATATATGTATTGCCAGAGTACGTTATTAGAATATTTTTTCTAAATCAACATTACAACATTATTGGAAACGCATCTAAAAAATAAAATCGAGCTGTGCGCATAGGTTTTCGAAGATATTACGAGGTGAAGGAGCTTCGAAACTGTATATGGATAGATATATCTAGGCCTCATGTGACGTATTCCCTTAAGTATTAGAAATCCAATTCGACGCTTGTAATCGTATCTACAAACATTATTTGATGCATAGTAAAAACTTATACAAGATTTAAGCCTACACTATTTTCTATCTTTGCATTTTGCTAAAAAAGAAACGATATAGTGTGAGGCAATTGGTAACAGGGTTACTGCGTACGCGACCCAATAATCGGAGAGTTCGAAGAAGTTAAGTTAGCCAGCCTTCTACGTAGCTTACCTTCAATATTGTTTAGCGTAAATATATATATTTTTTTTCATTCATTTAATTAATGAATGGCAAAGAAATTCTTTTCGCTAATATAAACTGATTGGATTCGTAGGTCAGAATTCTCGAAATCTATGAATGTTCGAATACAGGGACGTGCCGAAAAAGCGCGTTCGCAGTCTGGTACATTGAGAGAAGGATCACTATAAAAATTACTATAGTTTATACGAGCACGCAACTACGGCGTCACCTATGGCAGAAAGTTCCGGATTTTTCAAGAATTTTCACCATAATGTCTACGAAAGATTCTTATAAATTCGGTAATTCCTGTCGTAGGTGGCGTCCCAGTTCCGTACTACAATGTGCTATGGTAGTATCTCTGAAGCGATATATTCATATTTACACTGAGAAAAAAAAAAAAAAAGGTTGGATTAACCAAAAGTCGCGGTGACATACGTTCAAAGCTGTTATTTGTTTGGTACAAATATAGCATTGTTTTGTTAAACGATTATTTGCTTCAATTTATTCAAAAATTTTCGATTTAAACAGACATTTTTGTTGAACCAACCAAATACACCTTTGAACGTATGTCACCGCGCATTTGTTTAATCCAACCAATTCTTTTTCTCAGTGTACTAGATCCCTCTACCAGTGTACATTTGAACGCTCTTGTTATTGTTTTCCGTAAAAAAAAATATTTATAATTGTAACAAATCGATATGTTTTGGAAATCAGAAACTATCAGCTTGACATTCGTTTCAGTTATGTTCATAAAAAATGTGTTCTTGAACAATTAATATAATTGCTGGAATCTGGGGATTCTCTTAATCGTCCTAGCATTGACACCTTTACCTTAATCCGCGTTTTCCTATACACCTTTGAACGTATGTCACCGCGCATTTGTTTAATCCAACCAATTATTTTTCTCAGTGTACTAGATCCCTCTACCAGTGTACATTTGAAAGCTCTTGGTATTGTCTTCCGTAAAAAAAAAAATTTATAATTGTAACAAATCGATATGTTTTTGAAATCAGAAACTATCAGCTTGACATTCGTTTCAGTTATGTTCATAAAAAATGTGTTCTTGAACAATTAATATAATTGCTGGAATCTGGGGATTCTCTTAATCGTCCTAGCATTGACACCTTTACCTTAATCCGCGTTTTACCTATACACCTTTGAACGTATGTCACCGCGCATTTGTTTAATCCAACCAATTATTTTTCTCAGTGTACTAGATCCCTCTACCAGTGTACATTTGAACGCTCTTGTTATTGTTTTCCGTAAAAAAAAATATTTATAATTGTAACAAATCGATATGTTTTGGAAATCAGAAACTATCAGCTTGACATTCGTTTCAGTTATGTTGATAAAAAATGTGTTCTTGAACAATTAATATAATTGCTGGAATCTGGGGATGCTCTTAATCGTCCTAGCATTGACACCTTTACCTTAATCCGCGTTTTACCTATACACCATTGAACGTATGTCACCGCGCATTTGTTTAATCCAACCAATTATTTTTCTCAGTGTACTAGATCCCTCTACCAGTGTACATTTGAACGCTCTTGTTATTGTCTTCCGTAAAAAAAAAATATTTATAATTGTAACAAATCGATATGTTTTGGAAATCAGAAACTATCAGCTTGACATTCGTTTCAGTTATGTTGCTAAAAAATGTGTTCTTGAACAATTAATATAATTGCTGGAATCTGGGGATTCTCTTAATCGTCCTAGCATTGACACCTTTACCTTAATCCGCGTTTTACCTATACACCTTTGAACGTATGTCACCGCACATTTGTTTAATCCAACCAATTCTTTTTCTCAGTGTACTAGATCCCTCTACCAGTGTACATTTGAACGCTCTTGTTATTGTTTTCCGTAAAAAAAAAATATTTATAATTGTAACAAATCGATATGTTTTGGAAATCAGAAACTATCAGCTTGACATTCGTTTCAGTTATGTTCATAAAAAATGTGTTCTTGAACAATTAATATAATTGCTGGAATCTGGGGATGCTCTTAATCGTCCTAGCATTGACACCTTTACCTTAATCCGTGTTTTACCTATACACCTTTGAACGTATGTCACCGCGCATTTGTTTAATCCAACCAATTATTTTTCTCAGTGTACTAGATCCCTCTACCAGTCTACATTTGAAAGCTCTTGTTATTGTCTTCCGTAAAAAAAAAATATTTATAATTGTAACAAATCGATATGTTTTGGAAATCAGAAACTATCAGCTTGACATTCGTTTCAGTTATGTTGATAAAAAATGTGTTCTTGAACAATTAATATAATTGCTGGAATCTGGGGATGCTCTTAATCGTCCTAGCATTGACACCTTTACCTTAATCGGCGTTTTACCTGTAAAAAACCGCCAGAGCGCTGACGCCGGCCAAAAATACGAGCCAGAACCAAACGAAGACGAATATCTTTTCGTTGACGACGTTGAGGGGCAGGACGCACAGGGCGTCGAGGGTCTGTGGTGAGCCACTCGAGCCGTACGTGTGAATGGTGCATTTAGTGACTTTCGGGAAAAGTCTCGCCATCGGATCGACTCGCTCGAAGGGTCTCGTTTCGACGGCGAACGCCGCCACGGCTGGTCCGTACTTGCTGAATTGACCCTCCAGAAAAACATCCAGCAGATATATCTGTCCTACCTGCGAACAATAACAAATATTGCAGGAAATCGCTAACTGAAATTCGCATAAATCCTCGTTTTCCAGGCCACGTCTCATGTATTTTTCTCTACTGAGACGAATGTCCAAATTATTTAATCCTAGAGCAACATTTTATCCTTAATCTCGTGTCGAACATTATTTTTTTCTGTGATTTTTGCACGAATGTTTTAATGAAAAATATCAATTTTTCAAAAACTTCAAAATAGTCATGAAATTTAAACGGTTAGATCGATTTTTCTTGAAATTTGATACCAAACACTGTACAGTGTTCGTTCCAGTAGTCCATTCCCATGTTCACTCGAAGTAAACCTTTTTTTTTTTTTTTTTTTTGTAATTTTTCAATAAACTCGAAATCTCATAAAATCTGACCATTTGGATAGATTTTTATCAAATTCAATACCAAAGGTCTTCGATCAAAACGTTCTATTTGTGTGCAGGTTTAGGACGATTGCTCAAAATGTACGCAAGTTACCGCAGAGAATTTTCAAAAAATTCAAAATCAATCCTCATGAAACTAGCACCGAACGAAGCGACGTAACCACTTCATTAGTGTACGAAATTTCGAGTCGCAGTCTCAAACCGTTTCCTATTCATAGCCGTTTTAAACGCTGCAAGTCTGTTTGTCACACAGATACATCCGAACGCCAGCGAAAAATTGAATTTCTCGACTTTTTGGACTATTTTAAGTACTCTGACATTAAAATCCTGAATTTATTTTAAACCCAAAACATAGCTTCCTGTACAGTAGAACCTCGATTATCCGAACACCTATTATCCGAACCCTCTGTTATCCGAACCGCTGCTGGTTCGGATAAAGTTTCTATCATCCGAACTATTGCGCGAAATTCTCGTATCCTTACGTTGTTTCGCGCCAGTACACACATAGTTGCGCGGTACACACAAACCAATTTAAGAACACTCGAGCACGCATAGACTTACACAGCACTACCGTAAATGCCCGTCAGTCGTATGCGCAGTATTTATTAGTTTCTCAGCCGATCTATTATACTCGTATTGAAAATTTATTTTCGTTAATCCACTGGTCTCGTAGTTTAGTGCGTTATGGATTCAACGTCCGGTCCTTCGACTTCTAAGCACAAGCATAATGTGCTTCCGATGAAAGAAAAAAAATTAGAAACCCTTTCGAAACTCCATAAGGGAGAGACCAGCATGTTTTTAGCGCGCTCGTATGATGTTTGCAAGTCAACGATCTCTGACATTAAAAAAAATTTGCCTGCGAAAAACGTACAGCTCTCTTGCGCCGAATGAAAATCGTGGATTTCGTGATGAAGGTTTGAAGTTACTGTTGAATATCATAAAGATACACATGTCACGTTATTCCTCAAATATATATATAATAATTATTAAAAATATATGGGTACTGTAATTTTCTCTACATGTATCGCCCTATGTCGTTTAACACAGCTTCACTGTTCTGTTATCCGAATTTTCGTTAATCCGAACGAGCTCCGGTCCCAATTGGTTCGGATAATCGAGGTTCCACTGTATGAGGAAGCAAAACGACGATAAAATTGAATAATTCATAACTAAATCGAGTGTTTGTTTTGCCGTAAACCTATATATTTACGGATAGTTTGCAAACGAAAATTTCGTCTATATCTCTCGGTCGCTCCTGGCTCGCATCAGTTTCAACTTAACGCTTGCGGGTTTGTGTGCGGGAGTTGGAAAAGTACTCGTTCATTTTCGCGACAGGATCCCTCGAGGTGCGCGGAGCTCCTCGGGGGCGAAGTTTGCCGAGCCGAGGAGCGACGAACAAATATACATAAACCGAGTACAGACTCGCTTGGGTTTTACCCGCGGTACGCCGAGGCACTTACGTGGCTCGCACCAACTTTCGACTCTAACGATCGTTAAAACTCACCGCGTTTACAAAGTTGAGAAGCTCGCAGACGAGGAACCGAAAGGCGTAGAAGTTGTGGGTGTGAATGGCGGTGAGTGCAAAATATTCCACGAGCTGGGGTTTTCTCCGGAGGGTCCAAGTGTCCCCGGGGAACGGAGCGGCGAGGTCCCTGGCGAGGTGGCCGACGGTCCCGGCTTCCCAGACTCCCCAGAGCGCCCGGGGCGCGTAGAACAGAATCGCTTGGAACACCAGGACGAAGCATACCTGTTGCGCGAGACGCAAACCGGATGGAGTACGCTGCTCGAGAGAGGCGGGACGGAGAGTAGCCGTATCCGCTCAAACCAGAGAAAACGACAAACCAAGCTTTGCGGATTTTACGAATAAACTCTCGGATTATCCCGGAGTTGACGGTAAATTATGTATTTCTCTCAGTTAGCTACTGGACGTCGGCAAACGTTTTCTCGTTTTATCTCGGTATTATATTTTATAGCTTTTTTCATTTTTTTTTTTTTTTTTTTCTTTTTTTCTTCGTTTATTTTTCATATTCTCCATTCGTGTATGCCCCAGCGAAAACAATTTTAACGTTTATAGTTATACACTTTTATTTTTACTTCCATAACGAGTAAATATCGAACGAACGGTGGATCGTTATTTGTACCTTCGTCGCTGTCGACATAAAAAAAAAACAATTATATGAATGGATGTTTCGAGCGATAGGTGGATTGGATGATAATAATTCGAAAACTTACCCACTGATAGTAACGATGATGATGTATCTCGTCGTCCTCGAAAGCTTGACCAACCCCCGGACTCGCGACTTCCTTACCGGGTATGCCTTGCAGATGACGAGAAACCGTGAATGTACTGTAGATCCAGCAATAAGCGTTCACCGGTTCTTTGTCTGCGTGATAAACGTACTTTTGACGATGTACGAAATTACTTTCGAGTACTTATTTCCTTCGACTCTTTAAGAAAAGAAGAAGAAGAAAGAAAAAAAAAAAAAAAAAAAAAAAAAAAAAAAAAAAAAAAAAAAAAAACTAAACATTGTACACGCTCCAGCGATCGAGGACAATGAGATACAGGGATAAAGGATGGTAACAGGCTTGCGCATGGAGGTTGCAATAAAAATAACGGGAGCTCCGGCCGCCGTGGATTATTGTCCTCCGCTCGTCCGACTCTTCCGTTCCTCCGTCATCCGGCGAAAGCTTTTCCCGTGACCCGACTTGAGAAAACGAACTTAGTCCCGGGGCTTAACGTACCTCTCTTTGTGATATCGAACTTTCGCGGATCCGCCCGAGAAGAGGCGGTGAAAAATAGAAGGGGAGAGAGGACCGCCGGAGAATGGAGACTACGACTCGGCACACTCGGGTAAGCCGATAACTTTTAATAGTCTCGAGTAATTTTCTCTCGTTTTTCCACTCGGTGAATTTCTAGAAGTTTATTTTCTCTCCCCCCCCCCCTCCCCACTCGCGCCCGTCTCCGGGCCACCGTCCCTCTAACTCTACAGCCAACTCGTTCGTTCGCAATTAGATGCCTAGCCATACTCCGCGTAAACTACGTATACACAAGAGTTACGGAGAGTTTTATACTCTCCGTCAACTTTGTTCCGTTAGACGTCAGCTGCTTCTATCGTCGGAGAAACCGATTTTTTTTTTTTGTAATTTTCCTCCGCGTTCCGACCAACGTGAAAACCAACCGGTCGATTGGTCCACCAAAGCGACTTTGATTCCAACTTTCGAGAGGAGGATTTTTCGGCTATATTAAAAAACCGACCGCAATACCAACCGTTGTGTGTGTCGGATAGAAGGTTTACGGTTCGATTTTCCTAAAACAACAAGAAAGTTGGTTTATCCAACTTTCTATCTGACACGGATAACGATTGGTAGTACAGTTGGTTTTGAAATGTCGACCAAAAAATGACCGTCAGAAGGTTGGAATCAGCGTTGGTTTGGCGCAGTCGATTGGTGCACCAAACCAACTCTGATTCCAACCTTCGAGAGGGCTTTTCGGCGATATTAAAACACCAACTATAATACCAACCGTTATATGTGTCGAATTGGGTCGAGGGTTCGATTTTCCTAAAACAATCAAATTTTCAATTCTGAGCCAAGAGCTATCGGTGCTCTCGACAAAGAGGCGGAAATTGGGTTGTTTTGGGGAAAGTCCAACTGTAAACCAACTTTCAACCTGACACATATAAAGGTTGGTATTACGGTTGCTTTTGAAATATCAATAAAAAAACTAACCTCCAGAAGGTTGGAATCAGAGACGATTGGCGCACTAATCGACGGGTTGAGTTGGAATAGATTGTTAGAAAACAATTCAAATCCAACCTAAAGTTTTACGGTTGGTTGGTCCGCGAGGCTTTTGCCGGTTACCAAAAGGGCCCCGTACGACAAATTGATACTTCGCAACTTACCGATCGTACTATCCGGTATGCAGGTTATAGGCTCCCCGAAGTATTGTTTAGTCGTCACGAGAACAGCGCACACGCCGAGAAACGAGACGGTAGCGCGCGAGTGTAGCCGAAATACCAGATTGTCGACTCTGACGGGGTCGTTTGGTACGAGATCTCTGATCGGTCTTAACAGATCCAGCATTTTTCTTGGGTCTCGTCGTCAACGCGTGAAGCGACAGGAAAGTTTAACTTCTGACAGAAACGATGCGGAATTAGAGGACGAATCGGGAGCACGAAGCGGATGACAGTGTAGATAGCGACCAGCGTGGTTCCGGCGTGTACGACATGAAGAGAAACTTTGGAGGGGAAATGTAGTTACAATAAATCGTAACGATATTCGATATATCGATTGGCCTCACTCGTCCGTCACTCACCTACCGACGCCATAACAGTGTGATTTTGTTCCTTCAGGTGGCACAACAATTTTTTTTTTTTATCAAAAAGTGATCTCAATGGATTCCATATGTCCGACTGGACGGTATCCGAAACTTATCATCTATCAAAAAAGTTAGCTTTCGGACGTAGGATTGGTTATAGTATATAACCAATCCTGGATGGTAGTAGTATAGTTACCATCCCGACGGACATATGTAACCCATTTAGATCACTTTATGTAACTCATGCACGAAAAGTGCTACTTTTCGTGCCTGCCTGTGGTGGCGTAAATCGCGCTTTACAGCCTGCTTTACAGTGATTTTACGCACGCTGCCTGTACAGCGCCACAATGAGCCAGCACGTCGGAGTAGCACTTCTCCTGCATTCGTTACAAAATAGTAATTTGCGATACGAGTGCAGTAAATCGAACTTTATACGCACGCTATGACGTGAGTCACACGAGCCGCACGAGTACCACCGGAGATCGAGCCGAAGGCGAGTACTCCCTTTTTTTTAATATTGTTAATTTCTTTGAACTTAAGAAGGTGAGTATAAGTTACATGGTAGAATGACAAACAATAATAAGACCAAACAATAAGGGTGTTATATGGCGCTTGCTCATGAGGGGATGAGACTTGCAACCAGGGCTATTTGTAGTGGCGTAATGCAGTACAATCGAAGAAGGAAACTAACAAAAAATAGCGGATTATGGGAAACATGTTAATGAGTTTCAACTCGGTGCGTTCCGGCAAGCGGCTGAACAAGGGGGAAAACAATGGGTGTGCCCAAAAAAAAAAAACCCTATACATCTATGGGAAGCCGGTATTTTAAAACTAAAAAAGTTGAAAATTGAAATTTTTTAATCGCTTTCTCATAAGGTTGCTTTATTCGCGAAGCTTCTTTTATGACGAAGCATTGTCTGTATTTTTGGCTTCCTCATAGAGGAAGCTTCGCGAATAGAAGAACCTTATGAGGAAGCGATGTGAAAATTTCAATTTTCAACTTTTTTCAACGTCAACGTCTTAGAGTTTTATGCAAAACGGCTGACCGATTCAGGTTCAGCGTGTAAAAAAATATTCCATCGTCACGTTTCACTTTGTCGAATCTGCGTTTGGCGCGAAAAAATACATGGAAGTATGTGCGACAGAATTTTTTTTTGTCCTTTCGATTTTTATTCCAGAATTCCTAGTGATACCTCTTTATCTAGCTTTTTAATCCCGTTATATCCATCGTCTTGTGTATGTCTTGCTGTAGATCACGATAGGCACCTGGGTTTTTCCGCGATGCCATCGAAAAGCAAAAAAATCGTTGTTTACAAATACCTAAAATAACTCATTTTTGCAATTTTGGCTATAAAAATGCCTGGAAAACTTTTTCGTTAGTCGTCGCTCCGGGACTGTAATTCCATGTATTTTTTCACGCTGATCGCGAATCTGACACTTATTTTATTCGTAAATGAATATTTGATACGAAAAAAATGCGTCTAAAAAAAAATCATGAAATTCAAAAAATTCAAAATGACATAAAATTTTAACGGTTCTATCGATTTTCCTGAAATTTTAATGGGATCATCGGGTGATGATATTCTACCTGTATACGCGTTTTTAGCCCGATAGCTAAAAAATTGCGAGCGCTAGAGCGCGAACAGACATTTTTGAAGAAATTAAAAATGGCGTACAAAAAAAACAACTGAACATTTTTGGATGAAATTTTGACCAAACATTGACTACTGATCATAAATGATGTGTGCCAAATTTCAGCTTGATCGGTCAAGGCGTTCTCCAGTTGCAGCGGTTTGAATTTTGCACGCACGCACGCACGCACGCACGCACGCACGCACGCACGCACGCACGCACGCACGCACGCACGCACGCACGCACGCACGCACGCACGCACGCACGCACGCACGCACGCACGCACGCACGCACGCACGCACGCACGCACGCACGCACGCACGCACGCACGCACGCACGCACGCACGCACGCACGCACGCACGCACGCACGCACGCACGCACGCACGCACGCACGCACGCACGCACGCACGCACGCACGCACGCACGCACGCACGCACGCACGCACGCACGCACGCACGCACGCACGCACGCACGCACGCACGCACGCACGCACGCACGCACGCACGCACGCACGCACGCACGCACGCACGCACGCACGCACGCACGCACGCACGCACGCACGCACGCACGCACGCACGCACGCACGCACGCACGCACGCACGCACGCACGCACGCACGCACGCACGCACGCACGCACGCACGCACGCACGCACGCACGCACGCACACACACACACACACACACACACATCCGGACATTTGTTCTAAATGTGATTTTTCGACGTTTTGGAACATTCCGAACATGTTTTCATTAAATTCTCGAATTTTTTTTTTTTTTTACCAAAACAAAGCTTCCTCCATGAGGAAACAAAAACGTATGAATTAGGTACTATATATATATATTCATATATATACAGGAAGGCAAACGTGCCTATGTTATTTGCCTGAAATTACGCAATAATCGCGTCCTGCGTAGTTAGCGGTTCAACTCGTTAAGGCCTTTTTCCCACGGCGAGTCCTCCCTGTGGTACAAGTGCGCCGAGTGCGGCGAGTGCGACTCACTTTACGGTCCGCGTATGATGTTTGCTACACTGCACTAGTGTCGCATATTACTATTATTTAACTCGGTGGAAAATTTGGCACGAACTCGTGCGAAAAACTTTTTCTGAACTCGTGTCTATTGCAGCATTCGTCTTCGGCTGGTGGTGCAAACTCACACTCGCTAGAAAAAGTTTTATCGCACTAGTATCGTAAATTACTATTTTCATAACACATGTCTTTTTGCTACCTGGTTTACTCACCTACTGCTGCCATTACAGTGTGAATCTCGTCCACCTGCAAAAAAAAAAAAAAAAAAAAAAATAGCTGGTACCAATGCCGACTTGCGAGAAGAGTCGGTCAGTGCCTTCGTGTTTCGGAAAGTGGTGGAAGTGAGCGCCGACCTCGCGGAGCGGAATGTGCGTGAACTAAGAGACAATCGTTGGCGCCCTACGAGCCCAATGACGCTGGCGAATCTATTCTCGTTGCGGAGCTCTCCGTCGCATCCTTTGTTAGGTGCAGCGACGTTCCATTGTCGAAGTTGGAATGCGGCAGAGAGGGAAGGCGGGACGAACAGCAGCGGAGAAATGGCGGCACCGTTCGCAGGAGCCGATTGTTAAAACTTGACAATCTCTCCCGGAATTGAATTGTTATCTTGTCCGTGTGGTCGTGCGGCACAAACTCGAGCGGGTTTTCACGAAGCAACGCGCGCCTTGGTAAGTCATTCATATATACATATATATATATATATATATATATATATATATATATGAATGTGTATATAGGTAGGACCTATAAACAATGACGGAGCTATGGCTACGATGTCGGAGAATGAGAATGATGGAAGAGCCGAGAGTTTCGCGTCTCGCAAGTTCTACGCCGGCTTTTCGGTTCGTGGCTCTCGATCGGGCGCAGGGGTGGGGGCGGCTTCGTTCCTGGACTAGCAACGGCGTGAATGCCCATAATACGAATAGGTTGAAAGTTATTCCGTTTCTCGAACTTCGGCGAATTAATGCTCGCGTTGAGAAGCTGCAATAATTATGATTGACGGGGAATGAAATGAATGTCTGTTTTGGTACAAATCTTGTCGAAACATAATGGAGCAACGAAGTAATTCTTACTCTTACTGAATTGAAGTAATCGTCAGGGATATTTGGGTCGAAGTCTTGGTAGCGGAACAGGAGATGGGCTTCGCCGAACACATTAGTCAGTGTGCGAGTAAGAAACGCAAGCAAATCAAGCGGCTAAGCAGACGTAGAGTCTTTCGTATAATGAATTTATCTCAGAAACTAAACCGTGAATCCCCTTGAAATTTGGCCATAATCTGTTTGATAATATGCCGTTCGCTGTGGTAGATTTATTTTATTCGAATCTAACAGGAATCGACGGAAAAATCGCTTCATTCTGTCGTTACCGACCGGTTTCCGAAACGTTTACACGGTGCCTTATGTAGCTTTGCACACGCATTACAAAAAAAAAACTACGGGGTCAAACAATCCGAAAAAATTGCAAACGATGCAGCGTTCCTTTGCTTGCAAAGTAGCAAAGTTTTATAGCGATCGAACAGAAAGGCGTTTTGACCCAAATACCCTGAGGTGCATGTGAAATACCGCGGTCGGTAATAAAAACTGTAATCAATTTTTCGAAACTGGGCGGATGTAAGGTAACGGTACCGATGTTCGGACACGTCCCAATCTTCGGACACTACTATGCAGATCTGATTTATTCCGAATTGAAGTATTGAAAATCCATTATGACACTTGTAATCGTAACTGCAAACATTATGTGATGCACAGAAAAAAAGTTACACAAGGTTTAAGCCTAAATTATTTTCTATCGTTGAATTCTATTAAAACACCGTCGATATAGTGTCCGAAGAATGGTACAAGCGTCACTACATACGCGACCTAATAATCGGACAGTACGAAAAAGTTAGGTTGGCCAGTTTTCTACGTATCTTATCTTCATTATTGTTTCGCGTGAATATTATTGTTTTCATTTATTTAATTGATAAATCGCAAAGGAATTCTTTTAGTCAATATTAACTAAAAGTTCGCACATAAGAATTCTCGAAATCTGCGATCGTCCGAAACATTGGAACACGCAGTGTCCGAATATAGGGACGTGCCGAAAAACCGCGTCCGAAGATCGTTACATTTGGGCTCTCTTGATACTTTCTTCCGTAATTAAAAAAATATTTATCCTTTTATAATTAACCGGTGACTTTTGGAAACTAGAAACTATCAGCTTGACATTGGTTTCGGTTATTTCAAGAAAAAAAATGTTCTTGATAAATTAATAACTGCTGGAATCTTAGGCTGCTCTTAACCGTCCGATCATGGGTACCTTTACCTTATATAGTCAAAAGAAAAGTCTCACCGGAGGTTGGCATGATATCCACTTCCGATGACGCCTTTGTTGTGACCGCGACTGCCGGGATCCGTGAAATAACTTGATTACAGTTTCTGATACCGACCGCACGTCTTAGGTGGAGAGGACGGTGTTTCACGTAACGTTAAAGTGAACGTACCAACGGCTGGACAAGTCCCAGTTACCGGACAACTAGCCCGCAAACTTGAGTTTGTTACGAATATAATGGTTAAGAAACAGCAGTTACCGTTAAAATAGTATGTACAATTAGTAACTGATATGCATTTAAAAGATCGGCATAGACGTAAATAATCATTTAATTGTTACTTTGCTTGAACGACAGTCGATCTTTGTGTCCGGACACTGGACCGCGGAATCGTGAATCGACAGACCCAGTGTCTGGACACCGGGTGAGTCCTGAAAGGGGTTACGTTAGGTGGGCATCGATGCAACATCTAATCTGCTATTTTATGAATATACATGCTTTATTAGAGGAATTAATAGAATACCCTGTTCTTATTCGTGTTGCCACGAACTAGTTAAGTTCGTGCATCGTTACTCTCAGAATTTGCGACTGTCCGAAACATTGGGACATGCCTTGTTCGAAAGTCGGGACACACCCGTAAAGAGCTGTTCAGCGACTGGTACATTTGCATTTCCCAGCGTTTTCGTTCATAAATATTTTTCAAGATGTTCCAAAAGTATTTAATGGATGTGTTTTAAAAACTAGAAACTCTAACCTTGAGAGTGGTTACCACTATTTGCGAAAATGATCTATGCATAATAGCGAAAATGATCAATGCATAATAGCGAAAATGATCGATGCATAATAGCGAAAATGATATATGCATAATAGCGAAAATGATCGATCCATAATAGCGAAAATGATGTATGCATAATAGCGAAAATGATCGATCCATAATAGCGAAAATGATCGATACATAATAGCGAAAATGATCGATACATAATAGCGAAAATGATCGATACATAATAGCGAAAATGATCAATGCATAATAGCGAAAATGATCAATGCATAATAGCGAAAATGATCGATGCATAATAGCGAAAATGATGTATGCATAATAGCGAAAATGATCGATCCATAATAGCGAAAATGATGTATGCATAATAGCGAAAATGATCGATCCATAATAGCGAAAATGATCGATACATAATAGCGAAAATGATCGATACATAATAGCGAAAATGATCGATACATAATAGCGAAAATGATCGATACATAATAGCGAAAATGATCGATACATAATAGCGAAAATGATCAATGCATAATAGCGAAAATGATCAATGCATAATAGCGAAAATGATCGACCCATAATAGCGAAAATGATGTCTGCATAATAGCGAAAATGATCGATCCATAATAGCGAAAATGATGTATGCATAATAGCGAAAATGATGTATGCATAATAGCGAAAATGATGTATGCATAATAGCGAAAATGATCGATGCATAATAGCGAAAATGATCGATACATAATAGCGAAAATGATCGAGACATAATAGCGAAAATGATCGATACATAATAGCGAAAATGATCGATGCTTAATAGCGAAAATGATCGATACATAATAGCGAAAATGATCGATGCATAATAGCGAAAATGATCGATACATAATAGCGAAAGTGATGTATGCATAATAGCGAAAATTGGGGTGGAAGATAGATATCGCCTTAAATGTCCGGCCATTGGAACGTTTACCTTAACTGCCTATGCTCTCCTAGCGTTAAGCCCACGATCGTCCTCGAATCTCGACGTAGAGAAAATGGTGACGGAGAGCGGTGAAATAAAAAAAAAAAAAAGAGAAAAAAAAAAGAAAAAGGAGATCTGACCTCGATATTTGCCTGTGGGAGGCTAAGAAGCTTTTCCGAGCTTTTCGCGAGGATATGACGATGAAAATGAGGCGGGCTTCGCCTGGATTAAGAGATTAGAGTTCTCGGTGGCGTGTTGATAATAATCCTCGTTTAAAAGTTCGCGTAGAACGAAGAGGTGCCGGGAATGAGAGCCGGCGGGCGAGGCGCGAGGAGGGAGGATTCGCAGGAAGGAAGAACCCGGCAGGTTGCCTGGAAAGGAAGCTCCGCGAAGATAAAGACTATAAATCATTATGATAACCATTGGTTTATCCCGGGATATATATAGCGGGCTGTGGAGACTGCGAAGACCGCAGGAATTAGTGCCCGGAGGCACTTCGCTGCTTTGCGACCGGAAACTCGTCCGGTAATCTCGCTCCTTCTCAGTTTACCCCCGCCCCCCCTTTTCCAGCCCTCCCCCCCCCCCCCCCCCCTGGAGGCTTTCTCACTTTTTTCCGATGTCATTCCACCTCGTATTGTCCGACGAAGCCACCGAGGAATTCGTAATTGCTGACGCTGAGATACCGGATACAAAAAAAAGAGTAACCCAAGCGAATAAAGAACGAAACAGAAGCACCGCTCTCCCGACTGCGCCTGCATAGCGGTGGCTCCGTAGTCTACCGTGGGTCACACGAGCCCGACGTAGACGGTGAGAGCTGATAATTTAATTTGACAAAGAACTATAGAATGCCGCTTACGTAACGGCCGTATTTCCCAATGGAATTTCGTCAAACGTGAAAACTTCGCTACTTCGATTACTTTTGATTAAAGATAAATGAAGAAGAAAATAAAACCCAGAAAACGCAAACTTATTCACGGGGACGGATGGAGGCGAGAGATTCATCACAGTCGAAGCGTAAACGTCGTTTTGTGTCGACCCCGCGACCGAGGCCACTCTTTATTTGTAAAAAATATAATAATATCGAATCATTACAATCATATAATTACAATAATGTGGTATTTTTTTTTTTATGTTTTTTTTTTTTTTTTTTTTTTTTATCGGTAAATTACGATAGATTCAACGGTTGTGGCCAGCTACATTCGATGACAGTATGGTGGGTCGTGGTTTTACGTTAAAGTGTATTCTATATATTACACGTACGGCTTTTACCGTACCGTGTCTCCGTGGCTCGCTCTCGCACTGCACGTCTTTGCGCTGGTAGGGGAGAGCGGGGCAAGAGGGGGGGGGGGGGGGGGGGGGGGGGGGCAGTGGGGCAAAACGGGACAGTGAAGGATAACTCAATTTCCCATTAATTTTTGGGTGCCTCATTCTCGTCCCAACGATACATCCGGATTTTCAACCCCGTTTTTCCCCCACTTACCACCATCGCCACTATCCAAAGGTTATTGGAAAATTGCGTTTCGCCCCATTATTTCGTTTTGCCCCACTGTCCCATTTTGCCCCGCTCTCCCCCAATGGCGAGGCTACTTCCAGAGTCCGACTCGCTTTCCTCTCGGCACGCTCTAGAGACGCAATAACCCCCCCCCCCCCCCCCTCTCCCCCCTCCTCTCCCCCCCGGTATATCGAGCTTAACTCTCGAAGGTGGAGCAAAACTGTCCATCTACTGTCTACGTAAACATGTGGTCTATTTACAAGCGGGCGTGTCGACATCGATGTGCATCCAGTTGGGGATTCGGCGTTTACGTACTGCAGACGGCGAACGTCGGCGACGAGACGGGGGACGCGTACGACATCCCACTGGGACACCATTGACGCCTCTCCTACTTCATTTCTTCATCGACATATCTTTTTTTTCCCTTCTTTTTTCTCTTTTTTTATAACCTGCTTATCCTGGAATCCTACATTTTTAATTAGAAATACATGTTCTTAATTAATTTTTTTTGTAACTCTTCTTATGTTTTTTTTTTTTTTTATCATCTCTTCTCTCTTTTTTTTTTTTTCTACGAGAGCTCGGAGCTCCGCGCTCCTACCCTGATAGACAAACGTCACGAAACGCAGCACATGACACAATAATTACGGTATGTGCAGCGCGTGCCGTAATTATTGTGTCATGCGCTGCGTTTCGCGCTTCTCTGTCTATCAGGGTACGGTTGTTTCGTTTTTCCCCACTTCGGTTGTATATTTACAGCGCTCTGTACGTAGTTTTTATTTAACATCTTAAATTTTTGTCTCGCTTTCTCTTCGTTCGCCGGGCTTCGATATCGATCCTTCGATTCTCACAATTAAAACGTTCTCTCCACCCTTTCGCTCGTTGTATTGTACTCCCGACGACGGAGATATTGTACTCTCCACAAGGTATATATATATATATATCAATACCCTCTTTGAAGCGCGGATAATCGACTAAAACGTACTCGATGATGCTCGTCACGACTCGAGTTTCTCGGTAACTGGAGGATGGTTTATCGTGGAATATAGCCTTGGGAGTATTATCCAGTGAAATGTTAACGACGGTGGCGGCCGAGGAGGGGGGGGGGGGGGGGAGGATAATTCTCCCGATGGATCACAGATTATTGTCGGAGTCATCCATCCCTTTATCGGTCTCCATGGGAACCGTGCCTCGCGAATGCGAACGCGAATTCTGTTTGCAGCGAGACTCTGCCGGTAAAACAGATTCCTGCCCTTATAGTTTGACGTTATCCGTACGGATGTATCAGTGGCGGAGCCGGCGTTTCAGTGGCTCGGGCCACAGTGTTTCGTTGAGCCTGGATCCATCTCCCGTTCATTGGGCTCTCGACGTCTCGAACCACCTCGACTTATCGAATATCCCCGTCATAGGAGTTTCATTACACCTGCCGGATACAGTTCCATTCGTCGGGCACCCTCTCTAGCCCCTCCTACCGTGTCCTACAAACCGCTGCTAGAGCCTCGGCACAATGCAGCTCGAAGATAATTGGGGGGCGGGGGGGGGGGGGGGTGGTTTGGAGGGGCTTCGCGACACACGTTTCTGCGCGAGATTATCAACGGAGCCTTCCTTACCCCCTCGTCGAGATGGAATTTCAAAGCCGCCCTTTTGTGATTTGTCTCTTATCGTATAAACGATCAATCGTCGTAATCGGCTCCGCTTCGGCTCCATCGCCGATTTCAGTCCCTCGCCGGTTGTGACTTGTGTCCCGCTAACGATTGTCTTGCCGATTGTCGAGAAAAGGAAACCAAATAATTGTTAGCTAACTTTGACGAGTGGTGAGATGTGGGGAACGTGGAAAGACTGCCCGTGACTCGATCTTTATGAGTGTGCTTCGAGAAATAATGAATTTCGGCGTAACAGACGGAGCGAGGAGGGTTTCTATATTTAACAAACATTTCTGGTTCACAGAGTTCCGTCGTTTTTGTTATGTTAATTTCACATTCTTTTTTTTTTTTACAACAAATCTTCTTTCGCTCGCAAAATTGTACAATTAACGGGCAAATAGGTTGTGGAATTTCGTTGGCGAGGAATGTTTTTTTTTTTTTTTTAAAGTAAAAACTTTAAGAGTTTCGATATCTTCCAGTTCGAGGCTTCGGGCTCGTTGAGAATTAAGGTAGCTATGTCGCTTCGGGCTCATTTCGCATAAGTTCGAGAAAAATAAGAGAAAATTGCAAATAATTCTCGATGGTATAAAAATCTGAAAAAATGCATGCATACTAAAGGCATTGAAAAGATTGATTTTGCATCATAATAATTCCGAAATGTTATTAACAAATTAATCAAAAAATTAATTGTTTAACAAATCACCCAGCAACGAATTTTATTTTTTTTACAATCATCATTCGTCCGATTTTTCTGAATACGTACGAATTTTTTCAGATTTTTCAATTAGCTTTGATTTTTTTTATACGGAAAAAATTTGCGAAAAACACCACAAAAATGAAAACTAATTGAAAAATCTAAAAAAATGCATACGTGTTCAGAGAAATGATCGAAATATTTTCACGAAAAAAGAAGTTTCGTTGCCGGGTCATTTGTTAAACAATTAATTTGCTGATTAATTTGTTAATAACATTTTGGAATTATTATGATTATACAAAATTAATATTTTCAGTACCTTTAGTATGCATGAATTCTTTAAGATTTTTACACCATCGAGAAGTACACGCAATTTTCTCTTGTTTTTCTCGAACTTGTGCGAAATGAGCGCGAAGCGACATAGCTACCTTAAGGTAGTCCTAGCGGACAGCCTGAGCCCACATGAGTTCAGGGAGAATTGAGAGAGAATTGCGAACACTTCTCGATGGGATAAAAATTCGAAAAAAATCAAGCATATGGAAGGTGCTGAAAAGATTGATTTTACATAATAATAACTCCAAAATATTATTAACAAATGCATAAAAAAAAAAAATTGTTCAACAAATTCCCCGGCAACTTAACTCTTTGTTCATATAAAAACAATTTCTTAATCTTTGTGAATACGTATGAATTTTTTCAGAATTTTATCTAATTTTTGAAAATCACGTTTTTTTATTAACTAAAAACGCAATTTTCAAAAATTAGACAAAATTCTAAAAAAATTCATACGTATTCAAAAAGATTAACTTATTGTTTTTATATGAACAAAAAGTTAAGTTGCCGAAAGATTTGTCGAACAATTTTTTTTTTCATTCATTTGTTAACAACATTTTGGAATTATTATTATGCAAAATCAATCTTTTCAGTACCTTCCATATGGTTGATTTTTTTCAGATTTTAATCTCATCGCGAAGTATTCGCAATTCCACTCTCAATTCGGTCTGAACTCACGTGGGCTCAGGCTGTCCGCAAGGGCTACCTTAATTTCGGAAAGCGGGCCACCAGCCGGCTAATACCCGACACCGTAAGGCGCTTTTACGTCGCGCGTTTCTCCCCGTACACGTGTACCGCGTTCGAGTGTACTATCGCGCAGTTGGTCGCCCGATGAGCAAGTACAGCAGCACGCGCCCCATTATCCCGCAAACCATCTCGTTTGCCTCGTTCCGCCGACCGAGGAGAGAAACGACGTGTCCCATCAAGATTTAGGTCCAAAGATAGCGGACAACCGGTATGGGCCATCAATCGATCCTCCTCGAGCCTGCGGAGTTGAACGATCCGGGTTGGCCCAACGCCGCGGGTCGCCGATCCCTCGTCGGCCCGATCCAACGAACCACGTCGGGCTTCCGACACGCGTGTAAACTTTCGGTATAACACGGTTAATCGATTAACCGCACGAGTCGTTAATCTACCTTCCGACTCTCGCCCAACCTTCCCGAGTCATCCCCTTTCGGTGTCCCCGACCATTTCTTCCAGCAACTCGCACCCCTTCAGAGAGACATCCATATAGTTATACGCGACTCGCCTTGTCTCCGACAAGCTGAGAAACTTACCACCTCCACCCCCGCCCCCTCAACCGGTATAGGGGATGCGTCTTTGTTCGAGGGAAAATAGCCGTGCGACGAGGATGGCGGCATTGTGGGTGTTAAACTCTGCCCTCGTGCCTTCAATCTTCGTACCGAGCTTTTAATCCTTTTTTTTTTTTTTTTTTTTTTTCTTTCTTCTCGTTTCCTCTCGTTCGTTTTACCCTCCAAAGCGGGTTTATCGAACCGCGTCCCATTTGCATCGATGCGCGTGTGACTTATGTGAAGGGTTGACGGATCGTCGAGGACAAAAGGTACAATGATCGGCAATTTAAGTAACGGGTCAATCTTTATCCGATTGATATGTTTCACACGCTATATTCACTGTAGGAACGTAGATTATTCTTTTTTACTATGGTGTTTTTTTTTTTTTTTTTTTTTTCAAGAACCTTGTCCTTTAGTTTGTTATCGTGTTGGCAGCGTCGTTGTTCGAATTTGAGAAAAAACAAAAAAAAAAAAAAAACATTTACAAGTTGGGAGTAAACTTCTTTACCGATCGAAGAATTTTATGTGAAAACATCGCCGGTCGTTTGGAGGTGCACTCGATAGCGCGCTTGATCTCTGGTCTTTCAACAGTTTTCGAGGAGACTTTTCACTCCGAAGTCCCGACGGCGTTTTCTTATAAAACAATGCGTGCGCAAGTTGATCGCCCATTTAAAAAAATAATTTGACGTTGAACGATGGATAACGAGCCGGCGCTCTGTCGTGCGGTTTCAAAACTACTCGATTACTCGTAGAATCAGTAGGGCACGTGAATATCCCGAGATCGGCTTCTCCGTCGGCACATCCGGCAAACGGCGACGAGACAAGCGAGTCCCAAGAGTATGGCGAGTCCGGCGCCGAGACCGGCGCCGGCCCATCCGGCGGGACCGACGGCGCTTCCGGAACCGCCGCCGGCGGGTCCGCCGCACGACTCGACGTCCTCGTCGTCGGGCTCGAGGAGGCTGACGTTGAAAATCCCCGAGGGAAGCGTCGGCGTCGGGCAGTTAACGACACCGTTGCATCGCAGCCGCTCCGGTATGCAGCCCGTGTCACCGGGACACTGAAATCCGCAGTCCTCGAGTTTCTGGGTCTTCAGCGCTCCGGAACCGTCCCGCGGCAGATGATAAAGTTCGGTCCATGCGATCTTGAAGGCCACTCTCGCCGGTGCCATCGAACCCGTGAACTGTATGACAACCGGCGGTGGTTCGCCGTCAACGGGGCTCGGCGGACCCAGCTTTGCGGACTCGAAAATCGGCATCTCGCGAACGAAGCTCACGTTCTCACCGCATATACCCAAATGCGGCTCCAACGAACCCCCCAGGAAGATCTCGAGCTTGCCGTCCTCGCATGAGCGCGACGCGAACTTAATCTTGTCGAAGTGCAACCAGAGATCCTTGTCGGGATTGACCTTGAGCTCCCATATACACTTTATCGAACGCGGTGGTGTAACGTAGCCCAGTGCCTCGTAGTGAGGAAACTCGATCTCGCCGTCGGTGTTGGCTGGCAGGAGGGCCGGACCGCAGAGGGGACTGTGAGCGAACTCGTACCTCGCCTCGAAGAGCGGTGAAGATTGCTTGAAGTAACTCGCCGCGGAGTGGGCGCCGTCTATGATCAGCTTAAGATCGAGTTTCTCACCGCGAGAAACAACGCGCAAGGGCGGTGCCGAGGACGTGAGTCTGCAGAGACAGTGACCCTTGTCGGAATTGTGGCCCGGCTCACGGACGATTATCCTGTCGGCGCGACTCTCCCAGCAGTGTCCGCACTGGGCGTAAGGATTGGTGTCCTTGAATGATACCGACTCGACGGTAAGGATAACCCTGGCGTAGAGCCTCTTGTCGGTCACGAAGCTGTACGTGCAGGAGAGATCGGCGGGAGGATCGCCCGGTCTCTTGTACACCAGGGTGTTCAACGGCGACCTAAGACGACCGGACTTGGCCTTCCATGCCGCGAAGGTCTCGTCGCACTCGGTATTCGGCACCGGCTCACCGAATCTCGTCGCGTTGAAGAAATCGTAGTGGGCCCAGTAGTACAACGAGCTGCCCGAGTAACTGCCGGTCTTGCTCTCGAATCTGACGAATAGTGAATTCGAGGTAGACACGAAATCGTGTTTCTCCATCGGTTTGCTGAAAGTGTCGCAGAAGGTCTTTATTATTCTGGCGTCGTCGGGCCAGTTTGCGTCGTAGAGGGTGAGGCTCTCGCCGCAGTCGCCGTCGTAAGGTACGATCGGCGATTGGATACGATTGACGCGGAAGCTGGGAAAGTAGAGTCGGGCTATCTCGCCGGGTTTGCCCTTTAGGCGATAGGTGCAGCTAGTGTGAGGTGGGTACCAGTGGGATACCGATAGGAAGATTCCCTCGCTGCCGTTGACCAGCGCCTCGCTGCTAAGCAACCAGTCGCAGGTGCCGTTTTTTACACCAGCGGTTTTCATCTGACCGGGCCAGTTGCCGACGTTAAAGTGGAAGCCCGTGTTGAGAAGCGGACCCGCCGGCGAGGAGACGAACTCCACGTAGAGATCCTTGCTGGTCCCTATTATGCTGTACGGAAATTTGCCCATTCCGCAGAAGGTCCCTATAACAGGGGCTGTCTCGTCTTTGCCGTCGTAGAGCCTTATGTAGTCGTAGGGACAGTGCTCGGAGCCCGAACTTATCGGCCTCATGGGACAGGTCATTATGTTCTCGCAGCGTTGACCATCTATGTTGAACTCCTCGTTCTCGATGTAGAGCTTGATGAACGGCTGTCTCGTGTTGAGCCTGTACTTGCAATGAAGGGCGCGGGGATAAATCCCCGGATATGCGGGACTCTGAACGTAACAAGTCTGAAGCTTGCAGTCCGTGAATACACGCTCGCAGTAACTTCCGGCCACGATCTCGCCACGTCGATTGGGATAGAGTTCGGGATGCTGGCCATAACGGAGATACACCTCGAACTGCTGCTCGGCACGGGAGTCGAAACTGAAGTATGTCTGATCGGTGAAGTTGTCCGCGTGGAAGAGGACCCGGACGAAACTCGTCTCCGAGATGAAGGTCTGAGGCTGCTCCGACTCGCCGCAGAAGACACCCGGATCCTTGCGATTGTTAACCTCAGTCTTGGTGTTTCCGTCGATTATCTGGAACATAGGAATGGTACGAGGGTCACACGGTGGTTCTGATTGCAAAGCTCGGTAACTATGGAAAGCTTCGCGTTTTCTTAAGACGCCAAACATTTTTACGCAAATTTCACACCTCTCCATCGTATTGAATTTTCCTTGACAGGGTGAAAATGATGAATACGGGCAGTTTTGTGTATCATTGATTTAGATGTTAATCAGATTGGGTAATATTAGTCACTTTTACTCCATATAAATAGAAAAAGGCCCGTCCGTTACGTATAAAAGACATTGCGTCTGGTAACGATATCGCCGAGCAAATGTCATATGAAATGTCCAATCAGGGTAAAGTTTCTTCGTTGCGCGATTGTCGGCAATCCGTGGTGACCTGATTCCGTCCGCGTTTCAAAAGGGATAAGGCGAAATCATCAGGGGGAGAGAGTCGGGAGCTAAATGAAGCGAAACTTTCGTCTGGCTTCAGTCGGGGAAACTCTCTTGATTCCTCTCCGGTCTTGATTCCCTTGCGTTGCCGTAGCACGGATTCGTCGCCAGTCACTCACGATTTAAACTTGGCGTACCGGGCCTCGCGTACAACTGGATTGTACACCGCATATAGTTATACATCCAATAGTTTGTTGTACAACCAGTGCATTATACAGTGAACGGTATAACAACGTATCCTGGCACGCTCGCCCGATTTACCGTGAAATTAATTCAGCCAGTACTTTGGGAGCCGTTACTCTCCCCGTCATTATACGCTGCGGCGTGTCCCGTGGGTGCGTCCCGACGCTCGGGATATCTCCCGAACGCATTTGGTGAACTGGTTAGGTGAACTGTTGCGAGGATGCACAGAGAGACTGGAGTCCCGCGCGCAGTAAATTAAACCTATGTACTGTCTACCCCCCCGTGTAGACGTTAGTTTTGCTTCCGGTCGAGGCCCCGAGAGCCAACGCTCCGGAGAACTCCCGTCGTACAGTAAACTGTCTACTATAGTTACGCGTCACGTATACGTGTAGTTGGGCCTGCACCGAAACGTACACCGAAGTTAACGTCACGCTGTACTTACATCCGGTTTACTCTACCCTCCGCAGTCGAATAAACGGGCTCTTTGTTCCAGTCATCCCGACGGGGCCACTCAACGGGAGTGTTGTTTAATATACGATTGGGGAGCGCGGCTTTATTAATCCGAGGCTCGTGCGATTCCACTCCATTATGTGCCACGGAGTATGTGGGGTACAGTGGGCCAAACCCGATCGCCAATAAGTCACGTTTTCAACATTTTTTAATATTATATCTCGACGATCTCAGCTTGCCCCAATTTCCCATGTCGATAGTAATTTACACGGTTAAAAAAATGCGTTTGAATCAACTTAAGATTCGGGTAGGGAAGTTCCAATAAATATGTTATTGGTCGTAAAAAAATATTTTAATGCCTCAAAAGTGTTTTGGTGAAATCATCCAAAAAATTTTTGAACAATAAAAAATTGTCATCCAAAAAATTGTTGGAGCAATATCTGCGACATGCGCCGCACATGTCGCAAATATTGCTCCAACTGCGTCCGTTTCGTTGCGCGTGGCTTTTGGGGCAATCTTTCAGCTGTACCAATAAAATTTTTATTTGAACGTACCTGTCCGAATTTTAAGTTGATTCAAGCGTATTTTTTATCAATGTACATTATTAAATTTATCGTATAGGAAGGAAACTAAAAATAAAGAAATTAAAAAGTTGCAAATTTAAATTTTCATATGGCCTTCTCATAATGTTCCTTTATTTGCGAAGCTTCTTCTACGAGGAAGCATTTTCTGTATTGTTGGCTTCCTCATAGAGGAAGCTCCACAAATAAAGGAACATTATTCGAAGGCCATATGAAAATTTAAATTTGCAACTTATATGAGAAGGCCATATGAAAATTTAAATTTGCAACTTATATGAGGAAGCCATATGAAAATTTCAATTTTCAACTTTTATGAAGAAGCCATATGAAGATTTCAATTTTCAACTTTTATGAGGAAGGGATATGAAAAAATGTTCAACTTGTTTTAACGTCAACGTCGTGTTTGCCTTTTATGCATACGACTGGCCGATTCAGGTTCAGCGCGAAAAAATACCCCGATCTCTTTGCTTTGTTAGATCCGTGCACCTACTTCAATTAACGAAAATACAGGGTTTTGGAAAAAAAAAAATTCAAAGTATTAAGTCACTTATCCAATATTCACCGTTTTGTGGCCACGTCTAATGTATTTTTCACCCACCAATGACGAGTCTCCGAATTATTTTACTCCTGGGGCGACACTTGATACATAAACTCGTGTCGGACAAAAAATACAACTTTTCAACAAAATTCAAAAATTTCAAAATCCCATAAAATTTTAACGTTTCGATCCATTTTCGCCAAATTTAATACGAAACATTGTACAGTGTTTGTCCATTCCCATGTCAAATTTTCGATCGATACCTCCATATTTACTCGAATTATACCGTTTTTAGTCATTTTTCAGAAAACTCAGATAAACTCAAAATCCCATAAAATCTTACCCCTTTAATGAATTTTGACCAAATTCAATACCAAAGGTCTTTGATCAAAATAGTATATTTGTGGGCAGTTTTAGGACGATTGCCCTAATTTTACGCAAGTTAGAGCTACCACGACCTTTTTTCAAAAATTTCAAAATCGCGTAAAATCTCGAAACGGGCCTCAATCTCCATGAAAATTGCACCGAGGGAAGAGACATGACCACTCTACTAGTTCACCAAATTTCAACTGGCTATCTCGAACCGTTTCCGAGTTATAGTCGTTTTAAACGACGCAAGTCTCTCACACACACACACACACACACACACACACACACACACACACACACACGCGCGCGCGCGCGCGCGCGCGCGTCCGGACGCCAGCTAAAAATCACATTTCTCGACGTTTCGGACTATTTTAAGTACTCTGACACTAAAATCTCGAAAAAAAAAATTTTCACGAAAACAAAGCTTCCTCTATGAGGAAGCAAAAAATGAGAGCAGTGATATAAAGTGTTGCTTTGTATGTAGTTAATTAACGCAATCCGTGTATCACGGGGCTCAACTTTGAACCTCGCCTCTTGCGGATTTGAGGCTTCGTATACATATAGCTCCGTGGACGCATCCTTCGTCAGAGTCGGGCTGGAGTTGACATTACTATAGTTTCTGTGTGACGGTACAATTCCACAAGTTGGTGGTTGAGAATAAGCTTCTCTACCCGCCGTCATCATTATCGTTCTCCAATGCCCCCAGCGGAGATGCCATTTAATATCCGGCACGCGTGCCGGTATGGCTTCATTAACTCAAGTTTCAGCACATTATAATATCTCCTCGGGTTTGGCCTCCCGGGCTGTTAGGGGCCGGGCTAGCTTTGCCGTTCCGTGTGCCTACGAACGTTTCCGCCGCGCATGTTTACCTCGCGCCTCGCGCTCTGCGGCGTATTACCGTAACGATTTCGCCTCGTTATATCCGTTTCTACCATGGAACAGCAACGACGACCGGAGACACACGGGCGTGACGCATCCTTCGACACGAGCAAACAAAAATCGCTCGCGGACGTCAATCTCGAGTTCGCCTCGGGGCATCCAGAGATAATCTCCAGATCGGCGAAGATATCGCCGGAAATCCTCCGAAATTTAACCGTATACTGTTAGAATCTAGCGTATTTGACGCGACAGGAAGAGTTGCGAATCCAGACGTCGAGACGCCTAAGAAAAGATCCTTGGTAAACAATTTCGAACGTTTGACAAGGCTCCGATGTAACGGTCAAAAATGTCTCCTGGCCAATATCTGAACATGGTCACGTACACTGAGAGAAGGATTTAGTAAAAACTACCGATCATCTAAGAAAAATTACCATAGCGCATAGTAATAGGGCGCCAGGGCGCCATCTATGGCAAAAAGTCTCCGATCATCCAAGAAAAAACTGCTCGGTTGGTTCACCTAACTATTTATTAGTTGGGTATAAATTGGTTACTATAACGATCTGTTTCGTTACAATAACGACCTAGAATTAGTTGAATCTACCATTAACAGTTAGTTGACGCGAATAGTGAACACACCTAACTCGATTAGTTAGTCTAACTACTAAAATAGTATTCAGGATAGACAACGAATTTTATAGGCACCCAACTATATAATTTTATAGGCACCTCAACTGTAGTTGTTAGTGGGACCAGGCTCGGTGCGCGTGTCAGACCACCAACTGAAATTGTTATATATTTGTTGTTCCAGTTCCACCGTATACCCTGTCGGGTTTTTACGGAACCCCATCCCGATTCCGCCCTAGCACTCCGTACCCGCACTCAGCTAAGCTACCTAACTTCCAGTGCGTCCGTAGCCGACTTAGCTACACTGTACCGCATTTGCCGGGGACACGGGGAAACTACGGAAAACCCGTGCCGGTACAGACGGCCATATTCTACTGATCCACTGGTATTTTTGCACTTGAGTAAAGTGCAGAAACACCAAAGTCTCAGAAGAACGCGCCTCCCGCTCAACGGTCGATGCGCCAGCTAGCGCACGGCTAAGCGGTCACCCATCCAAGTACTGACCGCGAACGAATCAGCTTGACTTGGGGGACCACCAGAGCCGTGCGCCAACCGCGCATCCACCGCTGTCGGTTAACTGAAATTGTTGCCGCAACGAACTATAGGGGAGACCGGGGCAAAATGGCACAGCGGGGCAAAACGGGACTGTGAGGGCAAAACTGAATTTTCCAATCATTTTTGGATGCCCCATTTTGTTCCAACGATACATCCGGATTTTTAAACCCGTTTTGTCCCACGTACCACCATCGCTACCATCTCAAAGTTATTGGAGAATTGCGTTTTGTCCCATCATCCCGTTTTGCCCCGATGTGCCATTTTGCCCCGCTCTCCCCTAGTTGCTGCGAACTCAAGTATCACACCATAATACATGCAAGTCCATTGATATTTTATTAATATCGGAAATTGTGAAGGAGTACGAGAGACGAACGGGCTTAATAACTTACTTAATTAATTAACGTATATTCGCTTATTGACAGGGAGAGATGGGGCAGATTCGAAAAATAGCAGATTTAAGTGCACAGTTAATAAAAAAAAAGAATTCGTTACCTACCAATTCCCTTACAGAATCATCCGTATAACTAGTTCGTACGATAATGTTCAAGCAGCCGTGAATCTCATGTACAAGGTTAAAAAATATACTTTTCAAAATAAGGGTAGCAGAGTGGAATACAAATCGCAGGGTCGCAGGTTCGAATCCTCATTATCGACCAAATTATTTATTCCGAGGTTTCCATGGTACGGTGGTAAAAAAAAGCGTGCAAAGTGATTTGCACAATTACTTCCTCATGTTTTACGGTTTTGCTTATAACTTCCTCTATGATAATTGCGTTGCGCCATTTTGACTTCCTCATAGAGGAAGCTATAATTAAAAACACAATAAAAATGTTTTAAGGCAATTTTTAATCCAATCTTTGGCGCTGATTACGAAACTATAACTCAATTTACTCTTTGCGTGATGTTTGATTCAGAAACTCCTGTAAAAAAAAATTGAAAAATTGAAAATTTTCAAAATCCCATAAAATTTAAACGGTTGGATCAATTTTTGCCAAATTTAATACGAAACATCCATGTTTACTCAAATTAGACAATTTTTAATAATTTTTCAAAAAAATCAAAATTCGATAAAATCTGATCCCTAAGGTAAATTTCGGCCAAATTCAATACGAAAGGTCTTTGTTCATAGTATTATATTTATATGTATTTTTAGGACGATAACTCAAAATTTACGAAAGTTAGAGCTACCACAGACTTTTTGAAAAAAATTCAAATTCGCGTAAAATTTCGAAACGGGCCTCAATCTTCATGAAAATTATATCGAAGGAAGAGACGTGACCACTCTATTAGTGTACAAAATTTCAACCCGCTATCTCAAGCCGTTTCCGAGTTATAGTACATATACATCGGGACGCCAGCTAAAAATCACATTTCTCGACGTTTTCGACTATTTCTAGTACGCCGACATTAAAATCTCGAAAAAATTTTTTTCACGAAAACATAGCTTCCTCTATGAGGAAGCAATTATTCTATTTATTCCTAAACTATGCAAAACCCAAAGATAAGAAAGTGTTGCGAGAACTTAACATATACTGCGGAGAGTGTGGTGGAATTGGGATGCCGTTTAAAGAAGCTGAAACGTTATTGAAACTGAGATTAAACTTTTATTTCAGCGATCACTTTGAGACTGCAAACGCGTGCAAACAGTATTGAGACTTTCGTGACACTGACCGCTGGTCAAGGCCTCTCGTTGCTCGAACGAGAGTGAGTATGATTGTGGTTTTATATACACCTTATATTGTGCATAACTATGTGTTTGTGTGTTTGAAGGTAGCAACGAGGTGTAAACAGTTTTCAGTAGCATTTCGAGTACTTTCGAGGATATTCCGAATTTGGACGACTACGAGAACGATACTTTTGCCGAAACAGAATGGTTAAGAAAATGCTAGCAGTTTGTACTCGGCTTTTACGTCGAATGAATAAAGATTAGGGGAGAGCGGGGCAAAATGGGACAGTGGGGCAAAACGGGATAATGGGACAAAACGCAATTATCCAATAACTTTTGGATGGTGGCGGTGGTGGTAAGTGGGGCAAAACGGGGTTGTAAATCAGGATGTATCGCTGGGACAAAATGAGGCATCCAAAAATTATTGAAAATTTGAGTTTTGCCCCCACTGTCCCGTTTTGCCCCGCTCTCCCCTACAGTACAACCTCGATTATCCGAACCTCGACCATTCGAACCCTCGCTCATCCGAACGATGACTCCGTTTATCTGAACGCTGGATTATCCGAACATTAGCGCCTCGACATTATACATTGTTGCTCGCCGTGTCAAGAGATGTGCCCGTGTTCAAGCGTGTTGAAGCGCGCTTTTCCTCTTCCAGCGTTAATCTGTTCGCACACAGGCTTTCCCGAGCAGTTTCACCTGCCTCAGCGTAGTCCGACAGCGCGCATTAGAGTCTAGTTTCTATGCAAAATCGTTTGAATGGCACATTTATATCTCTATCACTCGCAACGCTACCAAATACCAACTCTGCCAGAAAACATCACTACCCGTAAAACTCCACCGGATTAGAACTCTGCCAGCCCACGGAGGTTTTGCCGATTGAACGAAAATGGCCGATTAGCGGGCTAGTGTAGGCGTAACGATATTGATACTCCAACATTCGGAAAATGGTTGGCCAAGTACTGGTTTGCCAATCATTGGTTTGTCGATTTGAGGCCAATGTTCGGCCGAGCATAAATTCACCATCCATTGGTCTGCCGATATTAGGCCAATGTTATTAAGCCCTGTTGATCCATGGACGTGCGAACCATTGGTCTGCCGATTTTAGGCCAATGTTCGGGCATATATCACCCCGCCATTTGCCGATGTGAAGCCAACATTGGGCCATCAACCAGCAGCTTTCGCCGCTAGATGGCGCCAACCCAAGTTATTTCTCACAAGTGAAAGTGTACCCGAGCGTCAATATAAGAGCATGCGAAATGACACGTTCTTTAATTCTCGCAAAAGATGCTTACTATTTTTGGGTTCCGTACTCCATAGTCAATAAATGCTTAGGCAATACAATGACTGAGTATGATTGCTTTGAGAATTCTCGCAAGAGAAAATATATAGAATATAATTTCTTACAGACATGCGAAGCATAAAAAAGGGATAGAGATATTTCAACTTTTACAATATTCAAAAAAGCCTACGATGAAGCCATTCTTTCCCTATATAAGTAACCTATAGAGGACCTACATTGAAAACCAATCATCGGCCGAGCATCATGAATGATCGGGCCAAGCTCGCATGCCAATGGTGGCATCGTGGACTTCGAGGTTGGCCCAATCGTCGGCCTCATCCCTTCACCCTGCATGGGAGATAACAACTTGACCACGTAACAAATCTACCGCAAAACATTTCTACCATATCATACCTCTACCCAAAATTTCTACCACGGTATGAAAAAAAAAACTACCAAAGCGCACCAGTCGCCAACAACTCTGCCACATAACAACTACCGGAATATAGGCGTCCCAGAAAATCTCTGCCGGTAGAGTTTTCCTTCTCCTGTAGAGACTTTCTTGGACGCCTATATTTCCGGCAGAGTAGTTAGCGACAGGTTCGCTCTGGCAGAGTTTTTTTTTTTTTAATACCGTGGTAGAGATGTTTTCCGGTAGAGTGGTTATTTCGTAAAGTTTTGAGTGGTAGAGAACTACATACGTACGTACTCTGAAGCGTCTGCGAGATCTCGCTGCTCAAAAGCGCGTTAACGTTCGACAATTAAAAAAGTTGAAAATTGAAATTTTCATATGGCTTCCTCATATAAGTTGCAAATTGAAATTTTCATGTGGCTTTCTCATAAAAGCTGCAAATTGGAATTTTCATATGGCCTTCTCATATTGTTCCTTTATTTGCGAAGCTTCTTCTATGAAGAAGCATTTTCTGTATTGTTGGCTTCCTCATAGAGGAAGCTTCGCAAATAAAGGAACAATATGAGAACGTTCGACAATTAAAAATGGACGACTTTATTTCACTGAATCCTCGAAATAAGACTACGATATTGGAAATACGTTAAAAATATGTTTTGATAACATATATACTGTAATTCCATTTGCTACACTGAGAGAAGGATCTAGTAAATATGACTATATCGCTTGAGAGATATTACCATAGCACATAGTAGAGAACTAGGGCGCCACCTATCGTAGAAAGTACCGGATTTATAAGAATTTTTCGTAGATATTATTTATTTATTCATTCACGGGACGAGCCCTTTAACATAAGATAATTCAGATAATATAATATCGTAACAATATGGGATCAAAATTAAATTTCTTTTGTCTTGCACAGTTCACACTTTAGTTTTTCACTGTATATGAATATGTTCTTGGTGTAGATCACTAAACAAGAGAAGGAAAATAGTCTTTGAGAATAATTAACAATTAATATCACATCGTATCACTTCGTTTCACTCATGAATCACTCGAAGAGGAGAACCCGATCTGATAGGGCTCTCGTGTACGTTGAAATTGGTCCCCCAAACAAGTGAGATAGATCTAGCCTATTCGCAACGCTCGTGAATCAATAGTGAGCAGATTTCTTTCCGTTAGTCCCGATCCAATTTTTGGTGTTCTGAAGAGAATCCGTGCTCCTCCTTGTCGGTTTGGGACAGTCTCCCGGAGACTTTAGCCTTCAAGGTGGGACAGTCCGTTAGCCCTGACAGTATCTTTAATAGAGTACGCTGGTCGTAGAAGGTTCTTAGGGAGTTTAGGCTCGGTATCCCATTATGATAAAAATTGTTGAAAAATCTTAGACTTTTCGCCATAGGTGGTGTCCTAGTGCCCTACTAGTACGTGCTATGGTAATTTTTCCTAGATGATCGGTAGTTTTTACTAGACCCTTCTCTCAGT
This sequence comes from Exephanes ischioxanthus, assembly GCA_958510785.1. NCBI lineage: Eukaryota > Metazoa > Arthropoda > Insecta > Hymenoptera > Ichneumonidae > Exephanes > Exephanes ischioxanthus. The sequence continues at coordinate 4,755,735 of OY294021.1, forward strand.
GTGTTATATGTATTATTTATAAACGTGATACAATCCCGTAAATAAATTTGCTTTTCGATTATCCGAATTTTTTATTATCCCAACTAGACTCGATCCCGACGGATTCGGATAATCGTGGTTCTACTGTATGATTATTACTCCCTTCTCACGGAGAAACTTTTGTGGCAATTTCATTAAATCCAGTGAGGTGTCCTGCGTGCGGGTACTTTTTTTTTTATAGTCCATCCAGCAGAGTGAATTTCATGGCGGTGATTTCTCCGGTTGAAGCGACGTACGTGAAATTGGCGGGCTCTCGTCCCAGCTTGATGGTATTAGTTAGGTCCGTGTACCTCGGGCGGCTGTGCACATAAAACAATACTCCGCTGTAGCGTCTGCGGTGGTCACGTGCGCTGTGTGCGTCGGCGGTTCGCCGACGGTCCCGCTACGTCGGAGGAACGGACGATCCGTCGCGAATATGTACAACGTAGGGCATCTACGCTCGGCAATGCGATTTAGCCACGGCCGAGTCGTATTCCAAGCTTTTAATAGGTTTTTAATAGTATTTTAATGGGGTTTCGCCGGCAGAAGCCGCATGCCCGAGAATCCCTCTCGAATCTCCCGTCTCGCCCGCATTCGAACGACTTTCAACCCTCCACCGGTTCTTTCCACCCTCACGTTAAAAGAAACATGGCCCTGAGGTTCCTCTCCGCCTCACTATATTATTCCGTCAGCCGTAGCACGACAATTTTTGCTCGGAGCACCCGTTTAATACATTTCACTGTAGCGCGCGAATGTAAGGTTTCTTTTTTTTTTTTTTTTTCCTTCTCAATGCCAAACGCAAAACCGCGCGGACAAAGGGAAATATTTATGACGGGTGCTGCATTGAGAAATAGAAAATTAACTCGCTTATCTTGAATTGTAAAATGAGCTGAGTATTTTTTATTCCTTCGCGTCCTGCCGCTTTCAAGCTGTCGAGTTTCAAGCCCCGTGCCGTTTCCCCGGTAAGCCTTTGGCATTAGATCGCAATCCCGATTCGTGTTTACGTCTTTCTCAGCGAATTCTCGAGCTCTTGTGTGTGCACAGGTTGGTCGCTGGCAAACTCCGGTTGGCCGGCGTGTGCCAGCGCCGTGTACATTTGAGATCCGTTGTACGGCCACATGTACACTGCGAGGAGACTTGTAAACCGAGCGGGCTGAGTGAAGGACATAATTCCCTCGTAAAAACCTTATCTGAACGATGGCTGCGGAGGAAAAGGTCGCGTGGATGGAGTCAGTCCAGAAAATCGTGCCCGGCTCGAGGCGCTTTAAAATACAAACTTCACTTCCCCCCTCCTCCTCCCCCCCCCCCCCTGATCCGTCGGGTCGCCGAGTGCAGAAGCGAACCAACCCAGCTGGAAATTCGGCATTGTAAAGTCCAGTTCGAAGCTGCTCAGACTGCTCTGCAGCTTTTGTAAATCGACGTAATGCGTAACGAATTTCTATGGTTAAAAATGAACCAAAAAGCTTCCACTTCAAATAGACGATTCTCTCAATTTAAGCGAAGTTATCCATCTGGGGCTGTCTGGATGACTGGTACCAGTCCAGCGCTGGCCACGGCCTGCGCCCAGCCTGGCCCAACGCGTAAGTGGTCCGTTAACAGCCAACCTGGATATCTGACCTGGGTAAAACCCAGGCAAACTTAACCCAGACGCAAGTGGCAACAGCTCCATCGAACATGAATTCATGTTTGCGCCTGCGTTACTTAGACAGACAAAAAGCCCGATCCCCGCCGAGAGTTATTATCGCACAGCCTGCGCGCCGTATATATTCTTGAATACAAAGCCAAGTTTGCCGCTGGTCCATGAGATTGTACGTGCATGCCAGGCAGAACTCTATCGAGCAAGACCTGGCGAACCCCGCTGACCATTGTACCGTGAAAGTCGTGATAAGACCCGGTGCACGTGGGAGCAAACATAATGGGCCAACCGCGCACGACTGTGCTTACCACTGTTGTAATCGCCTAGACCCTTTCACCCGCCGCACTTCAACGATGCACGAACAATGGCTCGGCATTGCAATGAGCGAGGAGTTAATTAACGAATAATTTAATGCCAGGAGGTCGGATTTCTTGGGTACATGGAAAACAGAGAAATGTGATCAATAATCGCGAGGAGTCGAGTCTGGTATACGGACTAATTGGCTGAATTGTTTTATACTGGTGGATTCCGGAGTACCTGGGAGGCACAGGAAAAGGCGGATAGAAACTGGGGCTGTACAGTTGAGCCGTCTTGGCCGGCTAAAAAATCTTATCCGGCTAATGGACATTATAGTTTGGCCGGCTGAAAATTAGCCGCGGCTTAGCCGGCTAAGATCGTTTGGCCGGCTAAAAATTTGCCGCACTTTAGCCGGCTATTAATTTTTATTAATGTTGGCAATAAAAATTAGATCGTGGCAATAAGATTTTAAAGATCTCAGACGTAGTCGAATCTACTGATAGTACGGAAATTGATAATATTCAACAAGTAATGTGCCAAAGATAAATGTCTCATTAATTTCATTAGTTTCCTCGTAGTTCACAATAAAAATTAATAGCCGGCTAAACTGCGGCTAATTTTTAGCCGGCCAAGCCATGTTAGCCGGCCAAGACGGCTTAGCCGGCCAAACTATAATGTCAATTAGCCGGATAAGATTTTCTAGCCGGCCAAGCCGGCTCAGCTGTACAGCCCTAATAGAAACATTTTCATCAGTGCCGGAGAAATTCTCACCCGAACCCACCAACTGCGCCCCCTTTGTTTTATGCCAGCCGGTCGGATTTATTGGGGACATTGAAAATAGGGATCAATAATTTGGCGGCATCAAGTCTGTTATACAGACTAATTGGCCCACCGGGCGGTGAATTTCGACGCGTGGATGGACCTAAAGAATGGTATGCGGGTGGATTCCGGACCACCTGGGAGGCATAGAAAAATATTCATTGGTGCCGGAGGGATTCGCACCCGAACCTACCAACTGCATCCCCGTTTGTTTGCTCACTTAACAAACACTCTCTCTCGTTGATTTCACAATATTTTTTTTTTTTTACATTCCGTTTAAGACAAGATAGGTCCGTCGAAAGAATTTTTTTTTTTTACCTCAAATCATCCACTAAACGACACTCACCTTCGAAACAAATTCCGATAGACGTAACACCTTGTTGCCCCGTTGGTAGCAAATTATTGCGTCAATCTCCCATTCCTGAATCACTAGTTATTGAGAGTTATGCCGTATGTATATGGCACCCCTAGTACCATAGGTCTCAATTCGGGAGCTCGAAAGTACGAGATACGGGTGTACCGAAATGTTGGATATCGCAGCGCCAGGAAAGTGGCAAGGGGTGGGTTTTGGGCTTGTGTAGCGGCATAGTCGTTAAGTCGGAAATTCGTGGTGTCACGTGAGTGGAAGCGAGACTGCATTTCATTAGTTTCCTCGTAGTTCACAATAAAAATTAATAGCCGGCTAAACTGCGGCTAATTTTTAGCCGGCCAAGCCATGTTAGCCGGCCAAGACGGCTTAGCCGGCCAAACTATAATGTCAATTAGCCGGATAAGATTTTCTAGCCGGCCAAGCCGGCTCAGCTGTACAGCCCTAATAGAAACATTTTCATCAGTGCCGGAGAAATTCTCACCCGAACCCACCAACTGCGCCCCCTTTGTTTTATGCCAGCCGGTCGGATTTATTGGGGACATTGAAAATAGGGATCAATAATTTGGCGGCATCAAGTCTGTTATACAGACTAATTGGCCCACCGGGCGGTGAATTTCGACGCGTGGATGGACCTAAAGAATGGTATGCGGGTGGATTCCGGACCACCTGGGAGGCATAGAAAAATATTCATTGGTGCCGGAGGGATTCGCACCCGAACCTACCAACTGCATCCCCGTTTGTTCGCTCACTTAACAAACACTCTCTCTCGTTGATTTCACAATATTTTTTTTTTTTTTACATTCCGTTTAAGACAAGATAGGTCCGTCGAAAGAATTTTTTTTTTTTACCTCAAATCATCCACTAAACGACACTCACCTTCGAAACAAATTCCGATAGACGTAACACCTTGTTGCCCCGTTGGTAGCAAATTATTGCGTCAATCTCCCATTCCTGAATCACTAGTTATTGAGAGTTATGCCGTATGTATATGGCACCCCTAGTACCATAGGTCTCAATTCGGGAGCTCGAAAGTACGAGATACGGGTGTACCGAAATGTTGGATATCGCAGCGCCAGGAAAGTGGCAAGGGGTGGGTTTTGGGCTTGTGTAGCGGCATAGTCGTTAAGTCGGAAATTCGTGGTGTCACGTGAGTGGAAGCGAGACTGCAGAGACGTGGAAGGAAGGTGACGAACGCCGCCTATGGTGGTTCGCGCACAATGGGCACGGTATGTACTGTAACAACCGGGCGTGTATGCGGGCCAGTGCGGAGAGTCGGCGAACTGGTTGGCCGGTGGCGGAGATTGTTCGACGAGGGGGCCCAAGAGGGACGAAGTGTGCGCAGCAATAACGCAGAGGGAGAAACGGTGACACGGTACGAGCGTTGGGGGCCCCCCGGGGGGGGTAATTTCCACGCGTCAATGGCGGCTCGCGCGCACATCCGGTCCATTCGGCAGCGGGAGGTTGCGAGCGCCCGGTTAATGCATACGGGCCTTGGTATCCGCGATACACCCATTTTGTCTCGTTGTTCGTTCGGCCGGTTCGTTGTTCGACGCTAATTAGCCGTTGCCGAACGAGGTGGGCCGGAGGCGCGCGCGGCACCGAGCGAATTCAATAGTCGCGCGCGGCTCGACAGGGGTAAAAGGCCGGAGTTGCCGCGGACTTGTTTGAACGAGGAAGCTCGCGGGGAAAATTGATGGTCGATGGAAAATGAGGGTTTCGGCGTTGAGCGAGCAGGGCGGATCGCGATAAGCCTCGGGAGAGGAAAGAGGAAGCGTACGTGCCGCACGGAGGGACGATTGCCGACGACGACGACGCTGGATTAATAGCCACCGATCCGCAATCTCGCTGGGACGATCGGCAACTGGGAACATTCGTGTTGACGAAACTTTAACACTGTCACGGGAGTCACTTGGTCACGCCATTGGTTATGATTCATGTTGGCGGCAGTCACGGGAACGATTATCGGTGATAAAGGAGAAAAATTTATATAAAATACGTCATTTGCAGGGGGACACACTGTGCTCATGGATGGCTATCGATCGAATGACGAGGCTACAGTTCGATATCTAGCGGAGTAAAAAGTAATTAGTCGCGGCGGTTGAATTCGCTCCCGGCGATTTGTTTGGTTGCCGTCCAATTAATTTATTGGTCCAATCATAAATTAATCGCCTGCAGCGTGTTCAACGACGCGGATGGTTGGGGTCGAATTAGTTATCATTTTTGTCCGCGCCGCCAGACGCCAGGGTCGCGAAGTTCGTCATCGGCTCTCGCGTCGACCACGAGTAGATCCGAAGGATCTACTCGTGGCCGTCTCTTCTATCGACGAGCCGTCTCTTCTGTCGTTATCTTCGAACATCCATCCCGTCGGGCGCAGTTACCGTTTGACTTCTTGCCCGACTGATTGAGCTTTGATTCCGAAGCTCGGGATCTGCGGTTCCCGCCGGGCCGGATGATGGCGAATGTTGAAACGGGCGCGCGCGGTCGCTCTTCATTAGCATAGCCGAGTCACCGCCACCGCGACCGGGACCCGGATTCAAATCCAGTTAATGACCCGAGAAACTCGTTCGCGAAACTCCGTCCCAGTTTCCTCTTGGTACGGCTGAAATTGAAAACTCTCAGAAATTCGACACTACTTTATTCGAGAATCTTGTTTCTTTCCTGCTGCCAAAGAGGCAAATGGAAGTGCAATAGGGGAGAGCGGGGCAAAATGGCACACCGGGGCAAAACGGGATAATGAGACTAAACGCACACTGATAAAAAAGTACAGTTGAATCAACCAACATTCGGGCAGGGACGTTCAAATAAATATTTAGTTGGTCGAACAAAATATTTTAATGACTCAAAAATATTTTGGTGAAATCAACCAAAAAATGGTTGAACTAATCAATTTTTTAGCTGTACCAACAAAATGTTTAGTTGAACGTCCCTGCCCGAATCTTAGTTGATTCAACCGTATTTTTTTATCAGTGCAATTTTAGAATAACTTTTGGATGGCGGCGACGGTGGTACCTGGGGCAAAACAAGTTTGAAAATCCGGATGTATCGTTGGGACTAAATGGGGCATCCAACAATTATTGGAAAATTGAGTTTTACCCTTACTGTCCCGTTTTGCCCCGCTGTGCCATTTTGCCCCGGTCTCCCCTACATCTTCCGGAACAACTATCAAACTAAAAAAAATACAACCATCATTAACGCAATCTGGATTATCAAGGGTCGAGCCGTAGCGCAATTTTTTTTGGGAGCGGTTCAAACATTTTGGACGACCGAAATGTACGACGTCCAATATTTCGAAATCTCATCATAGCGAATATTGGAATTTCGAAAAATTTGTAGTGCGACGATAGTGTTTTCGATAGATGCTAAGTTAGGTAACCTTTTCGGTGAAAGGTTATTTTTTCAAGCGGTTTTTTTACTCGAAAAATTTGTATATTATGTTACAAGGGAGGAAAGTGCGTCTTTTCACCGAGCGTGAACTTTGATGCCCGAGCGAAGCGAGGGCAGAAATTCACACGAGGTGAAAAGGCACTTCCTCCCGAGTGACATACGCTATTTTTTCCCGACTATGCTAAAAAGGGGCCATATTTCTATGCCTTGAACGGAGATGAAAATTGGCCGAGACTTGACGAGCGGGAGGAGAAGAAAATTAATTTCCTTTCGCTAAATTAATTTTCCTCCCGCTGTTGAAGAATCTGCCACTTTTCACCCCCGTTACAGGCATGAGATAGGGCCATTTTAGCCTAGTCGGGAAAAATAGTACATTACTCCACGAGGGCGAAAAACGATTTTCCAACGAGTGCTGTAATCACAAGAGTTAGAAAAAGTGTTTCGCACGAGGGATGTACGAAATTTTTCATCACAAGGTGCGAAAATGGCGGTTTCACGCACGCGAAGCGGGCGGAAAAGTGGCTATTTCCGCACCGAGTGATGAAAATACATTTTCAGAAGTTGGAGGTCAACATTTTTGGACGACCAGCATCGGAAAGGCTGAAACTCTGAAGCTCAAAACGGGCACGAATTAATATTGTTGATAGCCTACATAGCTTTCAGAAGACTGACCGTTCTACATTTGGACGTTCGTTATTTTTCTATTCCGATGTATCGGCTGTTCAACACTTCAATCGTTGAAAATGTTGATCCCCATCAATTTTTTTTCTTAAAGCCCTCGTCGACCATACGCTCGGTACGACAAGAATATCTCTATACCATACTGCTCGGCGCGAGGGTGCAACGAACCATACATCCCCCGATACAGCGACCTATTTCCAGCGTTTGGTATTTTTTTAATTTTTGTTGCTGTTCAACCGCGGAATAAAAGATACATAAAGTAGAGGGGAGGAAAAAAAGGAAGATCGCCAGACGTGGTGCAATCACTGTTCGCAGTTTTCTCTCGTGTATCCCGGGAGAATATTTGATTGAAATATATCTAAGGATAGGTGTCGATACGCTCCGGATAGCTTTGTTCGATGTTGGTGTAGAAATTCCCGTCAATATGAAATCCTCCCCCGCACCGCTCTGGCCTCGCACGTTTGCCGGGTCGGTTCAGTGACTCGGAGATATTCTGCTCGGAATTGGGTGAGAAAACTTGGTCCTGTGTGCGACGAAAGAGAACACGAGCGTCCAGCAACCGGAAGGGTAGCTGGGGTGGGGTGGGGGGTGGGTGGGTGGGTGGGTGTGGTTTAACAGCGGCAGGAGAGATTCGTTATGAGCGTCGAGCCGCAAGGAACAATCGCGAGAGTGCAGTCGACACAAAGGATGATTAACGAAGTAACATCAACTGGCTCTGTGGAAGGTTTGTAGCGAGCAGAGCAGAAACACGCGTCGTTGCGAAACGTGAGCCTCCACATATATCCCGAGTGAAGAAGATATACATAGATAGAGATATGAAAGCGCGAAACGCTATCTCACCGCACTACCGGAGAACCGAGCTCGTCGCTGCATTCGCTGCACTTGCAGAGCCCCGTTACGCCCGCCGCTGCAGGGGAGGCCAGGGCAAGATGGGACGAGACCGTAAAGTGCGGATGAGGGGCTAAATAGGGTACGAAAATTTTACGGAATTTTTTTTATCCAGCCACCGTGGAGTTTGGGGGAAAAATTGGCACTGGACCTGTAACGTACACAGTAAAAAATAATTTCGTAAAATCGGAATTCGAAATTTCGTAAAAATAATTTTGTTGAATAAGTGACAAACACGTTTGTCACCTATTCTTGATATACTGTGGTTGAGGCCTAAGTATCTATTCCTATACAGGTTCGAGGCTCCTTCAACTCGTAATATCGTCGAAAATCTATGGGCGCGGGTAGATTTTATTTTTTTAATGCGTCCGTAATAATTTTGTAGTGTTATTTTTGGATAAAAATTCTAATATAGTAGTCTGGAAATATATATTTTTTACAAAAAGAATGTTGCTTGTCACGCTACACCGTATGCGGCTCATGGTAATTGGCACAATTTTAAGCTCATGTATCTCGGAAATCCATGTGGGGAAAAAATTATTAGAAATTCTTTTGAAAAACCTTATTCATTGCTTTATAACACTTGTGATTTTTAGTTCCAAAAGTATAAAGGTCGTTGTCTGACGTATTCCCTTAACTTAAATAAATATTTATTTAATTCAAATAAATATTGTACTTAAATCAAATAAACGGTGGCCGTCAAATAATTTTTTTTTTTCTGGGTGCGTATCTGTTTCATCTGATGCTCTGTATTCTACCGCTCGGAATTCTATTGATCTTAGTTTATAATGTTGCTCACTTTGCGCAGCCGCTTGTCACATTGCGAAGCCGCTTTTTACAATTGACCCGTGTTACTTTTGTCCCCGGTCTCCCCTACGGTTCCCACTAAAGGAAAAACAGTACATCCGGTCGCTGATAACCATAGCAGTTGAGGCGACGTTAAATAATAACAAATAAAAAAAGTTGAAAATTGAAATTTTCATATGGCTTCCTCATATAAGTTGCAAATTGAAATTTTCATGTGGCTTTCTCATAAAAGCTGCAAATTGAAATTTTCATGTGGCTTTCTCATAAAAGCTGCAAATTGAAATTTTCATATGGCCTTCTCATAATGTTCCTTTATTTGCGAAGCTTCTTCTATGAGGAAGCATTATCTGTATTGTTAGCTTCCTCATAGAGGAAGCTTCGTAAATGAAGGAACATTATGAGAAGGCGATATGAAAATAAAAATGTGCAGCTTTTATGAGAAAGCCACATGAAAATTTCAATTTGCAACTTATATGAGGAAGCCATATGAAAATTTCAATTTTCAACTTTTATGAGGAAGCCATATGCTTTTATGAGGAAGCCATATTTACTCCTAGGGCGACACTTGATACATAAACTCGTGTCGGACAAAAAATACAACTTATCAAAAAAATTCAAAAATTTCAAATTCCATAAAATTTTAACGTTTCGTTCCATTTTCGCCAAATTTAATACGAAACCTTGTACAGTGTCAGTCCATTCCCATGTCAAATTTCCGATCGATACCTCCATATTTACTCGAATTAGACAGTTTTTAGTCATTTTTCAGAAAACTCAGATAAACTCAAAATCCCATAAAATCTTACCCCTTCGATGAATTTTGACCAAATTCAATACTAAAGATCTTTGATCAAAATAGTATATTTGTGGGCAGTTTTAGGACGATTGCTCTAATTTTACGCAAGTTAGAGCTACCACGACATTTTTTCAAAAATTTCAAAATCGCGTAAAATCTCGAGACGGGCCTCAATTTTCATGAAAATTGCACCGAGGGAAGAGACATGACCACTCTACTAGTGTACCAAATTTCAACTGGCTATCTCGAACCGTTTCCGAGTTATTGTCGTTTTAAACGACGCAAGTCTGTCACACACACACATCCATATATATATATACTAGTGGGTTATTGTGGCTCGCGCGCTTCGCGCGCTCGCACCCATTTCTGGACGTAAACACTTGTTATTCCAAATACTTCAAAAGACGGGTTCAATACTTGGATGGGTGACCGCGTCCAAGTACTATCCCCCCCTCGATTCTTGACACGGCGGCGACAGCGGCGAAATCCTTTTATATTATAGAGAGATACATATATAAAAAAAAAGACTCACGCCCTTATTATTCTAAGTCTTTTACCCCCCTCATTATTCCAATCCCCTTATGCTAAATGGACTTAAACCCTTAGAATTCCAAGTCCCTTTAAGCTAAATGGACTTGGGCCCTTATAATTCCAAGGCCCTTTAAGGATGGACTTAGGCCCTTATAATTCCAAGGCCCTTTAAGGATGGACTTAGGCCCTTATAATTCCAAGGCCCTTTAAGGATGGACTTAGGCCCTTATAATTCCAAGGCCCTTTAAGGGAGGGCTTAGGCCCTTTAAGGATGGACTTAGGCCCTTATAATTCCAAGGCCCTTTAAGGATGGACTTAGGCCCTTATAATTCCAAGGCCCTTTAAGGATGGACTTAGGCCCTTATAATTCCAAGGCCCTTTAAGGGAGGGCTTAGGCCCTTTAAGGATGGACTTAGGCCCTTATAATTCCAAGGCCCTTTAAGGATGGACTTAGGCCCTTATAATTCCAAGGCCCTTTAAGGATGGACTTAAGCCCTTATTATTCTACCCCCCCCCCCCCCCCCCCCCCCCCCCCCCCCCCCCCCCCCTCGATTCTTGACACGGCGGCGACGGCGGCGGCGGCGGCGGCGGCGGCGGCGGCGGCGGCGGCGACAGCGGCGAAATCTTTTTATATTATAGAGAGATATATACACACACACACACACACATACGTTCGGACGCCAGCTTAAAACCACTCTCTGACACCAAAATCTCGAAAAAAAATTTTTTCACGAAAACAAAGCTTCCTCTATGAGGAAGCAAAATGAATATTCTATCTATCTATCTATCTATATCTATATCCAATGTATAGGCGACGATTACAAAATAACGGTAATACTCTTTTTCGGCTGTTCGGAATAGTTATTACGAATTTCATTTTCTTTTGTTTGTTTGTTCATAAAGAGTCCAGGCGTTGTTTCTCAGCTGGTCCGTTTTGCCCCGTCTTGCCCGACTTATAGATAGTAACGATTCGGCAGCGCGCAGTTTCCACTGGTACAGCCAGAGATGCTCGAACTCGTTCGATTTTCGAATTTTCGTTCTACCGTGGCGCAACGAAATTCACCGAAGTCCCGTTCGCTCGACGAGCGTGTACACTCGAACAAACTCTCGAAAGATCAATATTTAACGAGCGCGGCCTCGTTATAACTTTTTTCTTTTTTTTTTACCTTTTTTTTTTGTATCGAATATGCATGAGCACAGTCTCCCATCTGCATGAGCATATATCTACGATGACGAGTAACTTTAGGAAACTCGCTGTGATAATTCAAACCTCCCCCCCCCCCCCCCCTTTCGACCGTTCCCCTTCTCGAGCAACATTTTCACACGACGCATCCGTTAACTCGTTCGCTCTCCCGTTGCGCGTGTACGGCATAGTTAATCGCGAATCTCCGCAGGGCGAGAGGTTTTATCTGGCTCCGGATCAGCCACGAGTGGTCCTCGAACGGGAGGTCGCGATGCTGCACGTATAAGTTGCTGCAGGCACGAAGAACTTAGGGGCGTTCCTCCCTCGCCCGGTTCTCTCGCGAAAGAAGAGCTCTCGCACTCGGTTCTCAAACCAATGAGTACAGTGGACGACCGGATAAGGTAATGTCGGGGTGGGATCACGAAGTCCTGGAAAGGCTAACAATGCTACACTGAGAAAAAATTACATAGTAAAAGAAACAAGACTGATTTTTGCTTCCTCATAGAGGAAGCTATGTTTTCGTGAAAAAAAATTTTTTCGAGATTTTAGTGTCAGAGTACTTAAAATAGTCCGAAACGTCGAGAAATGTGATTTTTAGCTGGCGTCCGGACGCGCGCGCGCGCGCGCGTGTGTGTGTGTGTGTGCGTGTGTGTGTGTGTGTGCGCGTGTGTGTGTGTGTGTGTGAGACAGACTTGCGTCGTTCAAAACGACTATAACTCGGAAACGGTTCGAGATAGCCAGTTAAAATTTGGTACACTAGGAGAGTGGTCATGTCTCTTCCCTCGGTGCAATTTTCATGAAGATTGAGGCCCGTTTCGAGATTTTACGCGATTTTGAAATTTTTGAAAAAGGTCGTGGTAGCTCTAACTTGCGTAAAATTAGAGCAATCGTCCTAAAACTGCTCACAAATATACTATTTTGATCAAAGACCTTTGGTATTGAATTTGGTCAAAATTCATCGAAGGGGTAAGATTTTATGGGATATTGAGTTTTTCTGAGTTTTTTGAAAAATGACTAAAAACGGTCTTATTCGAGTAAATATGGAGGTATCAATCGGAAATTTGACATGGGAATGGACTAACACTGTACAATGTTTCGTATTAAATTTGGCGAAAATGGATCGAAACGTAAAAATTGTATGGGATTTTTAAATTTTCGAATTTTTTTGAAAAGTTGTATTTTTTGTCCGGCACGAGTTTATGTATCAAGTGTCGCCTTAGGAGTAAAATAATTCGGAGACGCGTCATCGGCGGGGGAAAAATACATTAGGCGTGGCCACAAAACGGTGAATATTGGATAAGTTACTTAATAATTTGGAAAAAAAAAAAATGCCAAAACCCTGTATTTTTGTTAATTGAAGTAGGTGCACGGATCTAACAAAGCAAAGACGTTTTTCAGTCGTTTTGCATAAAAGGCAAACACGACGTTGACGTTAAAACAAGTTGAAAATTAAATTTTTCATATCACTTCCTCATAAAAGTTGAAAATTGAAATTTTCATATGGCTTCCTCATAAAAGTTGAAAATAGAAATTTTCATATGGTTTCCTCATATAAGTTGCAAATTTAAATGTTCATATGGCCTTCTCATAATGTTCCTCTATTTGCGAAGCTTCCTCTATGAGGAAGCCAACAATACAGAAAATGCTTCCTCATAGAAGAAGCTTCGCAAATAAAGGAACATTATGAGAAGGCCATATGAAAATTTAAATTTGCAACTTATATGAGGAAGCCATATGAAAATTTCCATTTTCAACTTTTTTTACCATAAAAAATAGTTTCCAGGCGAAACGTTTACATTTTATAGTTACAACAATGATGAAACATTGTGAGGGAATATAGTTCTATTTAAATTTTGCGCCTCGAGTCTCTCGAACGACAAGGTGATCGAATAAAGTAAAGAGTCGAATATCGAAATAGTCTCGAGGAGAGCACGCACAGGTGTGAGCATTGCGCACCGAGTCGGCCTCTTTCTCTCCGGGGACGTCGAGGAGACAACAGGGTCTCTGTCTGGGTGGAAATTATACGTGAAGGAATAGCGAGCTGTCTCGTGTTTAACGCCTTCGATCGAGCCTGGCCAGGCGATCCTGATATTTTTCAACTTTCGGCACCGACCTTGCGAGCCCCGGAGATACAGAAAGAGCCAGCGCGGAAGCTCCACTGATTATAAGTTGAGTAGAAGACTTATTGTTACATTCATTTACATTTTTTCGTAATTATGTGTAATCGAGTGAAAGCCTTGATCGGATCGTGTACGGTACGGATAAGGACTTTCTAATTTTCTGTAAGAATCCTCTATTACGTGTCGTGAATGTGTGTGAGAATATTTGTTTGTGTATGCGGGATGGAAAAACGAATTTGTATTGAATAATCGTAATTGTCGCACTTTAGATACAGTAGAACCTCGATTATCCGAACCAATTGGGACCGGAGCTCGTTCGGATTAACGAAAATTCGGATAACAGAACAGTGAAGCTGTGTTAAACGATATAGGGCGATACATGTAGAGAAAATTACAGTACCCATATATTTTTAATGATTGTTATATATATATTTGAGGAATAACGTGACATATGTATTTTTATGATATTCAACAGTAACTTCAAACCTTCATCACGAAATCCACAATTTTCATTCGGCGCAAGAGAGCTGTACGTTTTTCGCAGGCAAATTTTTTTTAATGTCAGAGATCGTTGACTTGCAAACATCATACGAGCGCGCTGAAAACATGCTGGTCTCTCCCTTATGGAGTTTCGAAAGGGTTTCTAATTTTTTTTCTTTCATCGGAAGCACATTATGCTTGTGCTTAGAAGTCGAAGGACTTGACGTTGAATCCATAACGCACTAAACTACGAGACCAGTGGATTAACGAAAATAAATTTTGAATACGAGTATAATAGATCGGCTGAGAAACTAATAAATACTGCGCATACGACTGACGGGCATTTACGGTAGTGCTGTGTAAGGCTATGCGAGCTCGAGTGTTCTTAACTTGGTTCGTGTGTACCGCGCAACTATGTATGTACTGGCGCGAAACAACGTAAGGATACGAGAATTTCGCGCAATAGTTCGGATGATAGAAACTTTATCCGAACCAGCAGCGGTTCGGATAACAGAGGGTTCGGATAATAGGTGTTCGGATAATCGAGGTTCTACTGTACCTATTTGTTTTCGAAGCGACCCCTCATGTGGAGCTATATATATATTAACGGCTATCTTTGAAAGAGTCTCGAATTTTGGGGCTTGTACAGCAAGAGGACTCATCGTTATCATTATAATAAATCATTGTTATAGCCGTTCCTCAGATTTTATTTATTTCGTATGTTCAAATTGGATTTTGTTTCGAACTGACGTTTTCCGTTTTCATAAGAATATTTCTTCGTTTCCTTGTCTAATTTTGTGGACCCATTCCCTTCGGCGATAATCTCCGAAATATAAAGTATTTTTCTCACAACATCATGGTTGCAACCATAATTATAGTTTAATCAATTGAATATATACTATGAGAAAGTATCTATATAGACCTTCCCCCGGGATACTGTTCGCTATAGTAGGCAATATCATCCTTTTTCTCAGTGTAAAGTTATGCCATCTGTGCACGGAGAGAAAGATCTCATAGAAATTTCTGTAAAACTGGTAAACACTAACAGAACTTTCAGGTATATTGGAACTACGGCGACCTCCTGGCAAACGTTCGTTTGAAACACATTCTGCTAGAAAATATGGCACTTTTCTCTATTGCAGATATATCCCGAATGTCCCATCATTTTTGCTAGGATATAAGTTGTTCTTATTAAAAAATATAGTAGTCGGTGGCGTCGCGATCGCCGATCGTTTGTTTTGGATCTGCAGGTTATATGAAAAATTGACCGGCATATTATGCCGATTATTTTTTTTTTGTTTGGAAACATACATAAACAAATTTGATCGGCGAAATTCTCCGTTTTTATCCACGAAATTCTTAGTTTTAATTATGAAATTCTTAGTTTTAATTATGAAATTCTTAGTTTTATTCATGAAATTCTTAGTTTTATCCATGAAATTCTTAGTTTAATCCATGAAATTCTTAATTTAATCCATGAAATTCTTAGTTTTATCCACGAAATTCTTAGTCAGATAACCAACATTTTGTGAACCCCCTTCTGGAAAAAAATTACCAGATGGGTTGGGTAAAAATTGCTATGGTCGCTGTGAAAATGGCACTTATCACCAGTGGTGGCGCTGGTTTACGATATACCTTGGTCGAAATTTACCATATGACTTCGTATTTTTTCTCAGATCCTTTACTCAGTGTGGCTATACCATTGGTCAGTATATGTGTAATTTGTATATATGATTTTAGCGTTGCTTGTAAGACTCGAGGACACCGGTCGGAGCGAATTCCCTTCAAAAATTTCAAAAATTTCAAAAATTTCAAAAATTTCAAAAATTTCAAAAATTTCAAAAATTTCAAAAATTTCAAAAATTTCAAAAATTTCAAAAATTTCAAAAATTTCAAAAATTTCAAAAATTTCAAAAATTTCAAAAATTTCAAAAATTTCAAAAATTTCAAAAATTTCAAAAATTTCAAAAATTTCAAAAATTTCAAAAATTTCAAAATTTCAAAAAATGTATCTCCCTATAGCGAAGTATTTCTACAGGACAGCCCGAGAGTGGGGATATAGCTGTGATTCGTAAAGGGTTAACCCATCAGGTCATCCACTGTACGAAGTTTTTTCCGGGTTAGGGTATCCGATCTCGCTCATCTTCCCTATACGGGACATCGAGCTTTCGAGCTTGGCGACCCGCGGCTGTCGTCGAGATTTCTTCTTGTGCTTCTTTATTTTCATCGTCTCTCTTTCCTACATTGCGTCCCATTCCTCTGCCAAGCTCGCTCCCCCCCCCCCTCTTTTGCCCCTAATGAGGCTGTCCGTCTCGACGATTCTCGGCTTGACGAATTTTTCCAAGACCGTGACTCTACGAGATTGTCGACTCGCCCGCGCTTCGCCAATTTCATAGCCTCGTTCGACAACGAGAAACGAATTCGAGCCTCCGCTAATGTGATCACTCGGGCGGGTCGCAAAATTCTGGAACGTATACTGTGCGGGCATTAAAATTTATAAGATCGTTGTGAATCACCGATTTCCTCGCTAGCGAATTGGATAGATGTAATTCTCGTAATTCTCGATTTTACTGTTACGCTTTCTGGTAGGTGCCTCCGTATGCGAATCGAACTTGCACTCAGTCTGATGAGCTCGCTTTTACATACCGCGCGTCGTTCCTTAATGACGCTGGTCGCTTTTCACTCGAGCGGGCATAATTAAATAAATGAGTTTAATAATAGTACTAGTAAATGCGCCTTGTTAGCCTCAGTAATACATAGACCGATGTTATTGCCGTATATACCACCATTGGAAAGCTTGGGTCCGAATTATATGGTAAAAGTGTCTTTGAATTTTCGATGCTATGCTTCGTTGCCGAGATCGAGCCGTCCGAAAAAAATTATCGCGTAAACTCACGCACAATCGATCTCCTCACACCCGTATTTCACGTTCACTTCATCATATCTCGGGAACCGCTGGACGATTATGATCGTAATTAGGCCCATTGGAAAGATTGGGTCCGAATTATATAATAAAAGTGTCCTTGAAAATTCGATCTGATGCTTCGTTGCCGAGATCGAGCCGACCGAAAATTATCGCGTTAACTCACGCACAACCGAAAAATTTTGGATCGATTGCTGATCGCGATCATCGTACACAAGAATCCACCGAACGAATGTGTTCGGAATTAAGCGAACTGGAAAGCTTGGATAGACATTCTATAGTAAAATTTTAATATCATTTCGATCCGATGATTTATTAAAGAGGTAACGTAGTGCAAAAATATACTTCCGGCATTTTGGAGTATAACTACTTGGTAGCGTCCTTCGCTCGCTTAAAATTTTTTTTTTAAGTACTTGGCGTCGAAACGCTACCGCGTCTCTTGATAGCGTCCTTCGCTCGCTTAAAATTTTTTTTTTAAGTACTTGGCGTCGACACGCTACCGCGTCTCTTGATGTATACGTGGTATATAATGTGTCATTCTTTTTTCCTCGCGCTAATGAGCCATTCCTTCGATAATGGCATGATGGGCCCAGGCCCTTCAGCCCGTATATTCGTATTTGGCTATGGAGTACCTCAAAATATAAAATAAAATCTTGTTTGTGGGAGAGACGATATAATCCCTTAAAATACGATACGTATTGGGAATTTTCGTTTGGGGACTGATTTAAATACAGTAAACTCCCTCCAACGCAACTCTGTAGTAGGCCATTTCTCCTCAATTGTCTCTTAACGCGAAGCCACACAGGAGAAGGCCTTAACCCACTTTTGTGAATTTGTCTGTCATCTAACTTAACCGAACTAACCTAACCGTCTCGCGCGCTTCACATAGCTCATGGTACGCTGTGCTGGGAGACTCTCTGTATTGGGCCCCTCTCTCAAGTACCACGGAAATCCGGTCCCGACAGCGTTGAGTTAGAGGAAGGAAGACTATATATTATTTGAATAAATAATGTGAATAAATTATGTAAATAAATAATTTGAATGAATCATTTGAATCAGAGCTGGGCAAAGTTTTTTCATAATCACGTTTGGACGCGTGTCGTGTACGAAACAATACAGAGGAAATAAATACTGCGCAAGCCATAAGGTTAGCTTGCGTAAATGTTGGGCTATCGTCCTAAAACTACATACGAATATAATATTTTTATCACAGACCTTTGACATTGAATTTGGTCAAAAGCGGAGCTGTCAGATTTTATGGAAGTTTGATTTTTTTGAGTGAACATGGAGATATCAAGCTTAAATTTCATAGGGGAATGTACTAACACTGTATAATGTTTGGTATTAAATTTGGCGAAAATTTGTTTAACTGTCTTAGTTTTATGGGGCTTTTAATATTTTCCGTTTATTAATTGAAAATTTGTTTCATGTCAATAAAATATCATGCTAAGAGTAAAATGAGTTTTTAGAGTTTTGTAATTTGCAACGAACTTTCTCATGGAGAAAGCTATGCGTAAAATTTGTATAAATAAGGAAGCCATGTGGAAATTACTTTACACTTTATTATATTTGACATTGTTGTGCCCCGAATTATTTTGTTCAATTAAAACTAAAGAAATATATAAAATAAATTAGAAAATACATTGGGAAATACTTACTGGCAAATCCACCGCGTCGCGAAGCCGACTCGCGTAGGAATTTGCCGAGTAAGTATCGTATGACGCCCGGTTGATGCACCCGGCGTTGAGAAATCGTGCTGAGCGAGAATCGGACGATAGTCGATTTTCGATGTCGAAATAAAGGAAGTAAATCAAAATTGTAGACGTATCAATTTGCACCTCGCGGATCGCGATCGGGAAATTGACAGTCTGAACTCGACTAGAGAACAGAGAGGTTGGTCTCAGAGTTAGGCTCATGTTCAAAAGAAATCAACGATTGTAATAAGAAATATTGGCAACGATCAAATTAATTATCTTTCTTTGAATAAACTTGTTATTTAGTTTGTATGAACAAACTTGAGTTTTACTCTTAATTTGGCAACGATCCCAAATTACCTTTTAAATTAAATTTGTTGACCTCGCGTACAACAACATTTAAAATAGGAACATTGATCCAAATGTGGTTGGGAAGAAAATAGTACAAGCACTTTGGTCTTAGTACTTTATAAAAGTACTTAAAGTACCAAAAAGTACTTTAAGTACTGCCCAGCTCTGATTTGAATAAATCATTTCAATACATTATTTGAATAAATTATTTAAATAAATTATTTAAATAAATTATTTAAATAAATTATTTGAATAAATTATTTAAATAAATTATTTGAATAAATTATTTAAATAAATTATTTGAATAAATTATTTAAATAAATTATATGAATAAATTATTTAAATAAATGTTAACTATTTGTTAGTAAAGTAACCCTCGACCGGTTATGGAATATCGATCGGTTATCGTTTGAACCGAAAAGTCCGGATGAAATTCCCCGGACGGTCTGTGCACTGCTTCTCTACAGAGACATCTGTAAGCATCGGTTCTCCAATTTCGTGGGCCGCTGCAACCAGACGGACGCATAATGGGCCCGCGTCGTACCTCGGAGGATCTCCCATGAACGTCGATTACCGATGCGTCAGCGACAGACCTCCGCGGGGAAAAGTTCCTCCGACTGCACGTCGACCGCCGTAACGTCACCGGGGACGTCGTTTATCCGTCGACAAATACCGTCAAGCTCTGTACACGAGCAGAGTTCGCCGAGAGCGAAGATTGAACCGGTCTCGGTAGGATCGGATCGAACCGCTAAGGTGAACGGCCCAATTATTGACCGTCGCCCGATTACTGTCCGTTAATCATATTATCTAAGATAGAAAATTCTATTTATCTCAGGCACCTCACATTTTTTGCACATCCTTTATATTATGCATCATGTGATTCAACAAGCAACAAAATTTTATAAAACCTTCGACTTTCAGAGTTTTACCTGTGAATCCGCCAGAAGTAAACTCGCGCAGATAATTTTCTTGTCAGTTTCTTTAAGCGCTTGCGTTTCTAAAATCGGTTCGTTTTCTTTATCTGAAGCGAATGTAATGATGAATCCAAGTTGTGCTGTGTAATTAAGAATAAATTAAAACAATAGTGCGTGAGAATAGAATGAGAAATTACAATTTCGCCGGAAATTACGTGGGTCAGAATTAAGTCCATAAAGACGTTGTATTCTCCTATTACCATATTTCAGTCAATGCTACGAGCACGCGGGTGTCTCATGTTTGGTCACTGATTGGGTATAGATGAGTGATTAGGCCTTTGATAGGTCACTATATAGGCTATGTAACGGCCCTGCAGCGCATATAAGAGGACGATTCGAATGAGAGAAGCATATAGGTGACATTAGCGCAGTGGTTAGCGCTCTTACTCAGTAACCGATTAATCCGGGTTCGAATCCCGGTGATCACCATATGTTTTCTCTCTTCGATACTTCGCCCGTCCATCTGCAATACTAATATCTACAGGTTCCCAAACTCTCCGCTCGATCATTACAGCTATGTAACAAAATTGTAGGTCGGTTATCAGGCCTTAGGTCACCAGATGGGCTATATGACAAAATTGTCTGACACTTATCGGGTATTTTACAATAGTGCGTATATTTTCAGTTTATTATTTTTTTTAAGTGGCCGAGAAACTTTTCTCGTTGGTCGTCGCTCCGGGACTATGTTTAATGTATTTTTCCACGCTGATCACGAATCTACCACTTATTTTATTTATAGATGAATATTTAATTCGGCAACGTATGCGTCTAAAATAAAGTAGTTTTTCGTGACATTGAAACAAATCCAAATGACCTAAAATTTAAACGGTTCGATCGCATCTCTCAAAATTTAATAGGGATCATCGGACGCTCATGCTCCAACCGTGTACAACTTTTTGCCCTGATACCAAAAACACTGCATGGGTTAGCCTGCGCGCAGATATTTTTGAAGAAATTAAAAATCGTCTACAAAAAGAAAAAAAAAAAACAATTCAACATTTTTGTGTGCAATTTTCGAAAAACAGTCACTATTGACCGCACATGCGGTGTGTGAAATTTCAGCTTCATCGGCCTCGAGTTATAGCGGTTTGAATATTTCGCGTCTAAGTCACACACACATGCATCCGTACATTTTTTCTAAATGTGATTTCTTTGATGTTTTCGAACATTCTGAACAAGTTTTCACTAAAATCACGAATTTTTTTTCACCAAAACAAAGCTTCCTCTTCGATGGAAGCAAAAATGGTAAAAAAATAATTAAAAAACTTGTTTTCATTAATTAAGACTATAAATTTGTCTGTAATACCAATCATTTCAAAACCCACACTATTTTTCACAATCTTCTTTCATTTTCGTAGCTTCGACGGACCGAACGAGTTTTTGTCTAGGTTGAATCGAATAAGCGTATCCGTACGTTGATAATTTTTAATTTATATTTAAAGTGGGTCATCTCGATATACTGTAACCGTAGCGAATTATGCGAAATTGAATAAATTAATTTAACGAATTATTGAGTAGTCTCGATTTGTTATTCAGCATCGAGAAGAACGCAGATCGTCGTATTTCACTGCCCCGGATATGTCAGAACAATGAAACGAACTCGGCGAATTAAACTCACTCATTTTCGTTGAATGCAATAAGCTTTATATTAAGGTATTCCGAGCGTGAAGGTCCGCGTTTTGTGGGTGCCTGAGCGGGGCCCCTAATCTTTTCGAGCGTGCAAAGCTGTACCGCCGTGAAATGATTCTAAAAGCTTTTTTAAAGGTTCGATTAAACTTGGCGATGCCTAAAATATACCGTGTTCTAATTTTTTAAAATAATTTAACAATTTTCAAAATCTTACGGCCCTGAACTCGCGAGCTATCAGGCAACGCCGTGCAGCGTACCACGTGATTAAGCGCCATATTGGTAGAAAGGGCATCAAAACAATAGCTACGTCTGTCAAAAAAAATTACACCGGATCATCTCGAAATATGACAAAAACGTCAAAATGCGCTGGCCGCGGTAGTATTGGCAGGAACAAAGGTCAATTTATGTCCTAATTGCTTTATCAATGTGCATTATATCTCATTTTCGTAACACGAAAATGAGACCGGCATTAACCTCAAGCAAACATCATTGAATTTCGCGCGTCGCCGCGAAGATGATATAGCACAGCAGACGACGTACAGCGTTGCCAGCTGTAACGTTGCAGGCACCGCCATGATTTTCAGATGATATTGGACTTATTCTCGCAGCTTTAGATATTATTTTCTCGCGAAAGCCTTCGGTGAGATCCTCTTTTGAAGCGCGATAATTAATCTCTGACATTCAGTGAATCTATTGTGTATTTTACATTTCAGATCTCAAGATAATTAACATAAGAAATCTGCAATTGAAACTCAGACCGGAGTTTTTTCTATAAGACTCTGTACTAATATTTCATTTTTTTACGTGAAAATTATTCATTAAAAGGCTGGTAACCGAGCCTTAGATTTTTTTAACATGATCCTACGTGATGAAATTACAATATAACAAAAAATTATTAATTTCTGAAGACTACGGTCTTATGCTCGGAATACCTTAATAATTCCAAGCAGGTCAGGACATCGACGACTGAGAATCAAAAGGGCCATGTACATTGAAAGTTTTGCATACGCTCTTTTTATTCCAATCCGTAGATACACGTCTGTAGTAATTTGAAAGCTTCCCGCCCGACTCAATAATTAAAATAATTAATTTGCGACCATCTAAAACCGTCACCAGCACTGGGATGCAGGTGAGAGGCGAAACGTACCTTTTTTCACAAATAGACGATCCGCTTTGCTCTTCTCCCTCCCCGCATCCCTCCATTCGTCATATTAGATTATCCCGATACCCCGGCGAAAATAAAAATTGAATAAACACACCGAGCCGTGTCACAGTTTCGGCAAATAGAACGCGGCAATTACTTCGTTAGTCAAATTGAGTTTTACTCACCGGCAGCGACGTCGGTGCGCACGACACGGATACTACTTATTCCCCGTTCTAATGAATTTCAGCGAATAAATCACGAGAGCGCACATAATCGTTATCTGGCTCGCTGGTGCCCTTCCATTCATATGCAAACCGGTACGGGGAGTTTACACATCGTCGGTATTACGTTCGTACATATGCATACTACTGGTTAAATATACTGCGTACATCCTGCGCCAATACATACATATATATATGTGTATATACGTATATATACCTCTACGCGTTTATGCGAAAATTTCGTGCACGGCGAGGGGGAGGATTTCAGTGGAAATTCCGCGTGAAACTACGAAGTTGCGTGGGCAACGAGTCGCGGGAGGGCGACGAGGTCGTCTTCGACTCTATAATAAATATGTAAACAGAATTACCCCGTTCCGCAAACGGGGAGCGGTACGTATGTAAATATAAGGAAGAACGACATATACCTCCGGACGGGATGAAACTTGGAAGGGTCTGAGGGGTGGTAGCGCAGAGAACTCGAAACTAAAAAAAAACGACAAGATCGCGCGGCGAGCACAGCTCCGCCGGCTCTTATTTCCTCGGCTTCCGAGAGATGCGTTATAAATAAATCCACGTTAAAGTGAATCCTTTTCACCCCCCCCCCCCCCCCCCAACCCCACCCGACGGTACCGGCCGCAAGACTGCAGTGCTTGTGTACGTATAATGTATACGCTCCATATTTGCCCGCGCTGGCCGGCTAGGGCAAGAAGGAGGTGCACCCAGTCGGGAACCGAGTATGTAAATTAACTCGCAAGCCCAACGGTAAAACCTTCCCCCGTGCAACTGCATGAATCACAGGTGAGTTTTGTGCGGCCATGGCTCTTTGGGCACCGGCGAGAGCGCCGCAGCTGTTTCTGCAGATTTATCACGGAAACCGGATGCGCAACTCCGCGAGATAAATTTTACGTCTCATACGCGATCCTTTCGTAATTTAGCGTTTAACGAGTGTCATTCTCTACAATTTAACGTTGCTGATAACGCGGACTCGTCACCGACGTGTATTCCGCAAGCGTCGGTGACTTCCGAGAAATAATTAATTGAATCCGCACGAGTCGACGATGAAAATTGGCGAAAACGAGAGCCCGAGGAAAAGCGTCGGTTTCGCCGGGCGACCGGTGCAAAATTGATCGAAAAATAAGCCACCGAGTTGTGTGCTGAGGTACGTGAGATTGACGATTCTCGGGTGTGTGAGAGGGGTGGGGTGGGGGGGGGGATGCATTCCCGGAGCGTTCGCCGGGGAAAGCAGGACGGCTCGGTCCGGGTGGACGACGACCAAGATGAGGTTGTTTCGGTACAGTTACGACTGTGTGAACGTTTCGTCCTGGTGTGTAACCACTACGACGGATCTCACTCCGGTACCAGAAAGCTACCCCCCCCCCCCCTCTTCGCCGAACCCGCTCGGTATACTACCGCATCACCGGCCCTATTGACTCGCACATCGCCGGAGGAGGAGAATCCCAACGTTAGCACGAAGGCACGTAGTCTCGGGGGTTGCCTCCGCGGTGCAACCGTCTGCGAGGCTGGTACGTGTAAGTTTCACCACCGAATCCATAAATACCATCGCTTGGTCGTGGCTCGGTATGGGTACATGCGCTTTCCTCCGCAGCTCGCACTTCCGAGCTCATTGATTTTCAATCGCGGAAACCCTCTTGTCCTACTCTCGCTCTCCGTTCGGAGCATTTCCATTCCTTGCCGCTCCGGCTTGCGAGTCTTTTATTTTCTGCCCTTCTTTTTTTAACGAGCCTGCTTGCAGCAGTCGTTTCGATTCCTCGCCGGAGTCAGACATAAAAAGCTCGCACCCTTGTCCCGATCTCCAGCTGTGGGTTATATTCCCGAAAGAATTACTCCGTTTTTATACTTATATATATACATGTGTATGGATATATATACATATACATGTATATGTATGTATTGTAACGTGATTTTTACACCACGCACATCCTGGCTCCAACTCCCCATGTTCGAACTCCCTTGCCCGGGCTCGGTACCGAATCTCGGGGCTCGAACCCACGACGAGATTAACGTATCTTGGTTGATGCCGACCGAACGAAGCTGTCCCCGCGTGGCAAAGCGGAAACCACTTCCCCGCACGCGGTTGGGCGCCAGGTACCTTGGTACCACCGCTCGGTAAGCGGCATATTTATTTATTTCGCTGCGGGGTACGGGCACGAGCAATACATGTATTGCTATATATATATATATATATACATGTATATATATCTGTGACCTCAAAGTATACCTTACACACATATATATATATATATATATATATATATATATATACATGTATATGTATATATACATATACATGTATATATATAGGTTGTGGCTTGCGAGCTCGCGACCATCGACACCTCCCAAGACTCTTACGGATACTCATAGGCACTTACAAACGCTCTCACAGGCACTTGTGCTCATACACCAATAAGGGCTTGAGTCCCGACGCTCGATTCTTGACACGTCAGCGACGGCGACAGCGACGAGACTTTTTTTGACTACTTATAATAAGATATATATATGTACAAAAAGTCATCGATTCAGCCGGCTCGATCATTAATCGATTTGGCTATGAGCCTTTTAGTCTGCCATCTGCCGTGCAGCGTGAGCGTGATTGTACCCTTGATTGTCAAGCAGGAGGATGTTGGATTTATCCGTGGCTGTACTACTGGTGTTACGTCCAAACCGACGAATGGTTAGTTTGAACGGTGAAAACCATAAAAGAGAGAGTTTGGAGCGAGGGAGTTTGGAGCGAGGGAGTTTGGAGCGAGGGAGTTTGGAGCGAGGGAGTTTGGAGCGAGGGAGTTTGGAGCGAGAGAGTTTGGAGCGAGAGAGTTTGGAGCGAGAGAGTTTGGAGCGAGAGAGTTTGGAGCGAGAGAGTTTGGAGCGAGAGAGTTTGGAGCGAGAGAGTTTGGAGCGAGAGAGTTTGGAGCGAGAGAGTTTGGAGCGAGAGAGTTTGGAGCGAGAGAGTTTGGAGCGAGAGAGTTTGGAGCGAGAGAGTTTGGAGCGAGAGAGTTTGGAGCGAGAGAGTTTGGAGCGAGAGCGTTTGGAGCGAGAGCGTTTGGAGCGAGAGCGTTTGAAGCGAGCGCGTTTGAAGCGAGCGCGTTTGGAGCGAGAGCGTTTCGAGCGAGAGCGTTTGGAGCGAGAGAGTTTGGAGCGAGAGAGTTTGGAGCGAGAGAGTTTGGAGCGAGAGAGTTTGGAGCGAGAGAGTTTGGAGCGAGAGAGTTTGGAGCGAGAGAGTTTGGAGCGAGAGAGTTTGGAGCGAGAGAGTTTGGAGCGAGAGAGTTTGGAGCGAGAGAGTTTGGAGCGAGAGAGTTTGGAGCGAGAGAGTTTGGAGCGAGAGAGTTTGGAGCGAGAGCGTTTGGAGCGAGAGCGTTTGAAGCGAGCGCGTTTGAAGCGAGCGCGTTTGGAGCGAGAGCGTTTCGAGCGAGAGCGTTTGGAGCGAGAGAGTTTGGAGCGAGAGAGTTTGGAGCGAGAGAGTTTGGAGCGAGAGAGTTTGGAGCGAGAGAGTTTGGAGCGAGAGAGTTTGGAGCGAGAGAGTTTGGAGCGAGAGAGCTTGGAGCGAGAGAGCTTGGAGTGAGAGCGCTTGGAGCGAGAGAGTTTGGAGCGAGAGAGTTTGGAGCGAGAGAGTTTGGAGCGAGAGAGCTTGGAGCGAGAGAGCTTGGAGCGAGAGAGTTTGAGGCGAGAGAGTTTGGAGCGAGAGAGTTTGGAGAGAGGGAGTTTCGAGCGAGAGAGTTTGGAGAGAGGGAGTTTCGAGCGAGAGCATTTGAAGCGAGAGTTTGAAGCGAGAGAGTTTGGAGCGAGAGAGTTTGGAGCGAGAGCGTTTGAAGCGAGAGTTTGGAGCGAGAGATCATTTAAAGTTCCATGCGGTAACAATCCAGAAAGGTTTATAGCCATCTACAGCAGAGCGCGTGCGAGAGTAGCTGAATGAGGGGATATGAGACTGAGAGAATAGATGAGTGAAAAAAAAAAACCCTTGCGGCAGCGACGCGCATCACGGCTAGTCGACACGGGGGTTAGCAGCGTAGTATAAGATTAGCCTAACTTCTACACTTATTATTCAAGCAAGAAATTACTTGAAAAGTTACGCAGTAAGTAACACTCTCGAGGCGCGAGAGAACGGACGGACACAAGATCGTGATGAATTATAATCGAGATACCTAAGGGAGAATTCTTCCCGATGACTTCCCGGGATGAATGTCCATTGGTGATTCTGAATACACAATTCCGATCTCATCTATAGGCTCCAGGCCAGAGACCGGACGGATAAAAAAAAGGTCGTGATGAAGTCTAATCGATATACGTGAGGGAAAAGTCCTCCCGATGACTTTCCGTGATGACTGCCCGTTGATAATTCAGAATACGCAATTCCGATCTCATCGGCCGGTGCGAACTATCGGATTCCCGGTGAAGCTTCCGGCACGTCCGGATGAGCAGACACTATCCGAGATGCTGCGAGGAGCGCTCCATACGTTCCACTGGCGCCAAGATGTGCATGCGCGCATCTCGCAATGGGGATGCGAGGCACTCGTGTCGCCTCCGATGTATTCCGGTCACGCATGGAACGTGAAAAGTGACCGTCGGGATGCGAGCGTCCGGCAGGTCGTACTCGTGCGAGCGTCTACGATGCAACCAATCTCGATCGAGGATATATTCGACGGTCAAAGTCGATAGGGCGTATTTTCCATGGAGAGGCATATGAGTTACGCCTTTCCGATATCAGTAACGCGATACGTATCGTGGGCGCCGACCTGGAGGCGAAAGGACGTAACTCCCGCTCAGAAGTACGCGAGTTACACCCCGCTGATTCTCAGCCCTCGATGTATGGATACCGTGCGAACGATATAGGTATGCATCGCACTAGGAAACCACTCTTCGTGAGTAGTCTCCTCGAACCCCGGGGTCTTCAGCCTCCGTTTTTTTTGGCACGAAGCCGGGGATGCGTGACGGTTTCATCCCGCAGTCGATCCTCTCATAAAGCGAAAATAAAATATCTCTAGCGTGGTAGAAATTTCTGAGTTTCAGAATTCCCTGACATGACCCCGATAAGAACCCAGACGCCCCGACTCGACGCTCAAAATTTTTTGTCCACCGATGTTTGGATCGCGAACATATGAAAATACGATTAACCGCTTCGGAGTCACGGATTCAGTGTGTACCGTTGGACAGCCAGCGCGTTCGCAAGATACCTCGCTCAAAGGACCCTCCCAAGGCGACTTTTTGCTTCATCCTCGGATCGTCAGATCCTCCGCAAGTGCTTCCGTTCCGGCAAGGAGAGGGCTCTTCGGGCATGAAATTATGCATAATTCGTGTAGGGCTCTCGAGGGAAAGTACGGACCGAAGATGATAAAAACAACAAAAACGAGAGAGGCAAGGGATACCGAAAGTGGGATGAGAAGTGGATGAGAAAGGAGGAGAATGATGAAAGAAAGAAAATGGGAGGGAAGTGACTCGGTGCGAATTTGCAGGTGAAACCAAGGGAGGTGGATGAGGACGGAAGGAGGAAGTGGGAAGTATACGTGCACGAGTGGCTGGTTTCTTTGTGGCCGAAGCCCATCGTTCTTAATTATTCATTCGGGGACGTGTTGGAAGGCAGAATGGGGAGGACAAACTCGAGGCAGAGGTGAGGGAATAAGATATGGGGCAGGGTGGGTCCACGAACGCTGGGACACGCTATCCCAAGCGTGTGCCACTGGCAGTGCGTCATTAATCTTCGGCAGGCCTCTCTCCTCCTTCCCGACGCCCGGCGCACATACAAACTTCCGGTTCAACCCTTCCGCTTTCCTCTCGCGAGCTCCTCGAGCCCTCTTGCTCTGTGTACCCCCCCCCCCCTCCGCCCCCCCCCCCCCTCCCGCGTTTACCCCACTCGCCGCACGCCGGGGTACTTGGGAACAAGAAGACGCATTGCGAAAGTGTAGATCTCCGTTGTACACACACACTCCACTTTATTTATAAATCATTCTCGCGACGCTAGCTCCGTATGCTCTTCTCGCCGTATATCTAGCTCTCCTTTTGTTTGCTGTCTCCCCGCCCCTTAGGAGGACGATCTTTGTTAATTATGTCCACGCGAGAGTGGAGTGAGAGTGGATTTGACACTCGAGATTGATAGTTTTTGGCAATTGCTTGTCGGGAGAAATCAAAATTTAGAGCGAGAGTTCAACGATTCTTGGGTCATCGACATTTTTTTTATTTCATCTCAAACGCGAATAGATCGGCGATTTGTCACACTTATCGATCGGGCACAATAATCGTCTGAGATTTTGTTTTTATATTTATCGAATACACTGAGAAAAAATTACATTGTAAAAGCGCCAATACTGACTTTTTATTAAAAAAAAATAGTTCTCAAGGGGAACGTTTATATTCTGTAGTTACGGCAATGAGAAAAAAATCACGGTTGCAACCATAATTATAGTTTAACCATTTGAATATATATTATCAGAAACTATCTGTATAGACGTTCCGCCTGGGAACGTCTATACAGGGACAGGGGGTCGTTATAGTAGGAAATACTGTCCTTTTTCTGAGTGCAATTCTCGTCTTGTTAATTTACCATTAAAAATCTTGATTAGAAATGTTTTTCTTTTTGTACTGCGAACATTTTTATTCAGACAGTAACGCATAGTTGTGAGTTGTGAAAAAAAAAAAATTTACTCTTTGATTTTACTATTGAAATAGTGATCGATTACTGTGAAGATATATTTAGAACACAAAGGTCGATTTTAGACTACATATTTTTGTGCCTGGGGCTGGACGTTCGCATAGCTGGCATTCTATTGAGATTGGAAATAGTTTATTCGCTCAAAGGCCAGCTGTGCTGTGCGCTTGAGTCGAAAATATTTGAAAATAAATGTTTCCGCCTCCGATTCCACCTATCTCACTCGGGGCACTCGCTCGTTCCGTTCATGTTTTTCGCGTACATATATCACGAAAAATATTTGAAACAGTCGGTCCGTACACCAATTTACGGTCCCGCGGTATGCCGTTCTGGTTATACGCGAACTATGTGGACCGGCCGCTCGAAAACTTGTTATAAATTGAATGGGAAAAAAAAAAAAAAAAAAAAAAAAAAAAAACTGATAAAAAAAGTAACCGAGTGAATTAAATATAAGCCCGGCAATTTTCGCCCGGGCAACGAAATATGGTTCTGTAAAGGACATCGGAGGCAAACACGCACATGCGAGCGTACATACCGATATCGGCGCGCCACGCACCATAACCGTTTACATGAAGAATATTAATCGGTTTTTTCCCCTCTCAATATGTATCAATTTTTATCCGAACAAATGTAGCCTCGCGCGTTTAAAAATTGAAGAGATGCACTGCGGTAGAGATTCACCGAAAAAATACACGGATTTTCGAGAATACTTCATCAGTTGCCAGCGGAATTTTATAGACCTGGCAATGTTTTCCCTCGGACGAGTCATTCCTCCACATCCACCCATCTGGTATTTTCAACGCTCAAAGTTTATGCGGCCAAATATTAACGCAATGTTCTTTTTCAACGTTTAAACGATGCAAGAGAAATATACTCTAAAGCAATTCATTTATACAATCGCTCATCGTTTTGCTTCCTCATAGAGGAAGCTTTGTTTTGGTAAAAAAAAAAAAATTCGAGATTTTAATGAAAACATGTTCAGAATGTTCCCAAACGTCGAAAAATCACATTTAGAAAAAATGTCCGGATGTGTGTGTGTGTGTGTGTGTGTGTGTGTGTGTGTGTGTGTGAAATGGACGTGCAAAATTCAAACCGCTATAACTCGAGAACGCCTTAACCGATCAAGCTGAAATTTTGCACACATCATGTATGATCAGTAGTCAATGTTTGGTCAAAATTTCATCCAAAAATGTTCAGTTGTTTTTTTTGTACGCCATTTTTAATTTCTTCAAAAATGTCTGTTCGCGCTCTAGCGCTCGCAGTTTTTTAGCTATCGGGCTAAAAACGCGTATACAGGTAGAATATCATCACCCAATGATCCCATTAAAATTTCAGGAAAATCGATCGAACCGTTTAAGTTTTATGTCATTTTGAATTTTTTGAATTTCATGATTTTTTTTTTTTTTTTTAGACGCATTTTTTTCGTATCAAATATTCATCCACGAATAAAATAAGTGTCAGATTCGTGATCAGCGTGAAAAAATACATGGAATTAAAGTCCCGGTGCGACAACTAACGCAAAAGTTTCCCAGGCATTTTTATAGCCAAAATTGCAAAAATGAGTGATTTTAGGTATTTGTAAACAACGATTTCTTTGCTTTCCGATGGCATCGCGGAAAAACGCAGGTGCCTATCGTGATCTGCAGCAAGACATACACAAGACGACGGATATGACGGGATTTAAAAGCTAGATAAAGAGGCATCACTGGGAATTCTGGAATAAAAATCGAAAGGGCAAAAAAAAATCTGGAGCGCATACTTCCATGTATTTTTTCGCGCCAAACGCAGATTCGACAAAGTGAAACGTGACGATGGAATATTTTTTTACGCGCTGAACCTGAATCGGTCAACCGTTTTGCATAAAACTCTAAGACGTTGACGTTGAAAAAAGTTGAAAATTGAAATTTTCATATCGCTTCCTCATAAAGTTGAAAATTGAAATTTTTGTATCGCTTTCTCATCAAAGTTAGAAGTAGAAATTTTCATATCGCTTTCTCATAAGGTTCCTTTATTCGCGAAGCTTCCTCTATGAGGAAGCCAAAAATACAGACAATGCTTCCTCATAGAAGAAGCTTCCCGAATAAAGGAACCTTATGAGAAAGCGATATGAAAATGTCTACTTTTTTTTGGTATTATTACCGCCAGAGACAAGCTTTTACCAGCCGATCGTGCCACTGAATCGAGCATTTTTTTTATTAGCATCGTGACACAAAAAAAACTCCGAAACAACTGTTTCTCAACTATAAAAAAAAAACCGACAGACATTTTTACGGTACACTTGATAACCTCTTATTTTCTGTAACGCCATATACAACCACAGATTCAATGACAAAAAACATATACATCTAAGCGACTACACACTACGATTTGTCGATGACAGCACTTAAATCATATAAAAAAAATCTATCCGAAACAATGAGCGCACTTCAAAACTCTGTAAATGAAATAAGCGACTGGTTTAACAACTGGAGATTAAAACCTAACCTCGAGAAAAATCAACTAATAATCGTCTACCATAAAATCAACCCTCTCTCATCCAAAATTAACAACCTGAACGTCGAAATAATACCGCGTAAAATAATTGCGAAATAATTGTGTGTCAGACCGCGCAAAAAATTAAATTTCAACTTTCATCTCCAACAGTGCAAAATTAAGTTATCGTCTAGAGCGTCACATTTTAGAAACATCGCGTACAAAAACCAAAGCCTCCGACTACAATATGTTGCAAAAATTTACAAATGTATATGTCGGCCAATAATAGAATACGGACACCCAATTTTTGTAAACTGCAAAACATCAGCGCTGAACAAAAATGAAAATGGCAGAAACCGGCGCACTTCGAAGATTCACGCATATACGTAATCCAGCAAACCCGCTATTATAATCCACGCGACTCTCTTTTATACGAAAAAAACTGGCATCACCCCGATTGTAAACAGGTTGGGCAATTTCACTCGTCAATTCGCAAAAGATAACCTCGAAAATGGTTTCGAGGTGGTTCTGTGGAGAACAAGTCTGCGTTCAACGAACACCACATACTATTCTTAGACACAAATTTACCACGCGCACCACACTGTAAAAATAAATTGTAAATTTAATGTACTAGAACTTGAAATTTGCCTACATTACTTACATTCATTGAACGTTAATGTACTTGTTTCGTAAAATGAAATTAGCAGATTTGTTCAATTTTTCCACCGTATACCCTTCTGGGTTTTTACGGAACCCCATCCCGATTCTCCCCTAGCACTCCCTACCCGCACTCAGCTAAACTACCTAACTTCCAGTGCGTCGGTAGCCGACTTAGCTACACTGTACCGCGTTTGCCGGGGACACGGGGAAACCAAGGAAAACCCGTGCCGGTACAGACGGCCATATTCCACTGATCCTCCGGTATTTTTGCACTTTGAGTAAAATGCAGAAAACCAAACTGAAACTTTGGTGCAAGTGCACCAAAGTTTCAGAAAAAGCGCCTCCCGCTCAACGGTTGATGAGTCAGCTAGCGGACGGCTAAGCGGTCACCCATCCAAGCACTGACCGCGACCGATCTTGCTTGACTTCTGAGACCACCGGAGCCGTGCGCCAACCGCGCATCCACCGCTGTCGGTTTTGAAAATAACAGCTATTAAACGTACAAATCTTTTGCTTGAAATGTACAAGAATGCGCATTAAAAATAAGAATTTTACTGTAAAATGCAACGCACATGTGTTTGAAATTTCAGAAACAGTTTATGTAAATAAGCTTCCAAACCGTTCATTAATTATGAAACAATATTTTTTTACAGTGCACATACGAAACCATCGAAAGAATGTATAACGAAACGCCATAGGCAAAACCGTCTCCGAACTACAGTAACCAATATTTCTCCACACAACTACCGTATCTCATACTAAACCAAAGAGAAACCCGAGCTGAAGGACTCCGGTAGTTGGCTCATTGGAATTTTTGTTATTTTGTTACATCGTATGAGCTACAATATGTATATAAAAGTTGTTATGTATCGTCGATATTTATAACTAAATGTTAACAAATACCCGTACTACTACTACTCGATACCCTCACAAGCCCATCAAGAGGAATCTGGACTTACAAAAAAAAAGTCTCGTGTTTTTTTTATCGTGTCCAAAAATTAGCTTTGACCGGCTGAGTCCGTGGTTGTTCGATTTATCGCCCGTACACGGATTTTATTTAGTTTCGTTTTGCCAGTGTAAATGGCATCGGAGGCCGACGATGTCGTTAAAGTTTACCTTCGCGCCGCGTGCATAGTCATATCCGATAGCCGAATGCGGAGTCGCGGTCATTACGTTCCCATTTTCCTTTTATATGCGCGACGCCCTTTTCAATTAAGGCCGCATGTTCGTGATAGAGTTTCGCGGCAGGTTGCGCCCGGGCTTTCGAGGGGCGGGGGGGGGGGGGGGGGGGGTTGTGCCCGATTTGAATTTAATAGCAAGGCAAAGGCGAACAGTTCGGTGGGAATTCGAGAGGAGGAAGGGAGGAAGAGAAAATGCGCGATACCGGATAAAACGCAATACGTCATCGCCGCCACGACATTTATAGCTCGCCCGCCCCTTTATTCTCCATCCACCCCTGCAGCCTCCCCTCGACCAATTTTTTTGTTTTCGTTTTTTTTGCGACGGTACCGAATCGACTATCTTCCATTACCATAAACCGATGCCGAGATCGCTCCGAGGCATCGCCCGTCTCCGAGACGCCTGAATCTTTGTGTATCGAATAAAAGCAATGCGGGGATTCCCCGGCCATCGTCTTCCATCGCCGCCCGACAACGAACACTCGACGATCGCTGGACTCACTCAATTTCGCTCGCAATCAACGGACGTTACGCTCCCCAGGCTCCCCTTCTCTTTGTCTCGCCCACCGTCATTCTTTTCTCATTTTACTCTATTTAATTCCGGCCAGAAACTTACATAGGAGCCAGGATGCCGGACGGAACGGAGGAACAAAGAACGGAAAGTACGGCCGAGAGAAACGAGCTTTCCACGCTTCCGGAGATTCTCTCGGCACCGGAAAAGCCGCGAGTGCCTCCTTTAATCAAACGAAGAAGGCCCGGCAGTAGTCGCACAGTCATAGATGTGTACGTATAAATATATATATATATATATATATAGCGGGTTATTGTGGCTCGCGCGCTTCGCGCGCTTGCACCCATTTCTGGACGTAAACCCTTATTATTCCAAATACTTCAAAAGACGGGTTCAATACTTGGATGGGTGACCGCGGTCACCCATCCAAGTACTGTCGCCCCCCCCCCCCCCCCCCCTCGATTCTTGACACGGCGGCGACGGCGGCGGCGAAATCTTTTTATATTATAGAGATATATATATATATATATATATATATATATATATATAAAGGTGTTTCTCAAAAAGGACATTTTTATCTATTTTCCTTCCACCCTTTTAAAGTACAAAATTCAATCTCACATTGAACCTCGCGAAAGACGGCCCCAAACGAAAAATCCTAAGAGGTGCCGCATTCAACGTTTGTACCGAAAAAAATACGACAACTTATTTATTTTTGGGTATAAACGACGAATGTGACATATCTTAAGTTTTTTTGCTCAGGCCTGCCGTTGGCGAGGTTCAATTTAAGATCGAAATCTGTACTTTAAAAAGGTGGGAGAAAAGTGAAAAAAATGCCTTTTTTTTAAACACCAGTTTATCGTGTCCTGGGATAAATGCCCTAAGGACCACGCCATTACGGATAGGCGGTACATAGAGTAAAGTGAAGTATATATGCAACATATATATATAATATATATGTAATATAACCCGGACGGTGAAGCTGGTGAGACAGACAAGCATGAAGCATAAAAGAGGAATGAAAAGTACCGGGCAAAGGGAAAGATAGAAAAATGTTGCCCGCTATAGTCGTCGCGAGGGCTGAAAAACCAGGAACCAACGCTCGGAAGAAAAAGTCCGCAGGAGGCTTCTGGCTTCCGGCTTTCCTTCATTCTCGGAGTTCGGTAGCCGTTGTTGTTTTTGCAGTACCGGGCACGGAGAGTCGGACGTCTTGTGTCTCCGGCCCGGGAGATCAATACCCCGATAAGAAGGGGGTAGATAGTGACCCGCCGAGGGTAGTTTTCGTCCGTGTCTCCAGCCGGATCGACCCTCCACACCAAATAAGAATTATTTGTCGCGAAACGATTATATTTGCGGGAAATGACGATTGGCTCGCTGCAAAAGCATCCTCCGGCGTCCAATGTATTTTATTTGGAGTGTGGGGAGAAAATGGAACACTGATTTTTTTTTACTAATTTTCCGGGGACCATTTAGGAGGTGTTCCGTTTGGCCCCCACTCTCTTATATATCTATCTGCGGCTTTTTATATCTCGCTCAGTTAGATTCGGGAAACGAACGACGCGCGGTCAAAGACGAAGGGGGTCGAAACTGGAGGTTACCGGAAATAAGATCGGATTTCACTCCAGTCGGAAAGTATTTTTAATCGGGATTTAAAAATAACCGAGATGACGTTGACACGGCATCCATGTCCTCAGCAGGATCGACCGTGCATACTAAATAAAATCCATTCGATATTGAGCCATTTGAAATGACGATCTGCTCGCGGGAAAAAGATCATCTTGCGTCCTATTTATGTTATTTAGAGTGTAGGGGGAAAATGGAACACCATATTTTTTGTTATCATTTTTTCGGGGCCAAACTTAGGAGGTAGTCCGTATTGCCCCCCCCCCCCCCCCCCCCCGCCGCTAACGGTGGCCTTTTATATCTCGCTCAGTTAGATTCGGGTAAAGAACGACGCGCGGTCAAACACAAAGAGGGTCGAAACTGGACGTTACCGGAAGTAAGATCGGATTTCACTCTAGCCGGAAAGTATTTTAAATCGGGACTTGAAAAAAACGCGATGACATTGACACGACCGGTTGCGAAGGTAGTCAAAACGTTCAAATCCCTTTCGCGAGGTTGAAGCCCCGCGGTTAACGCGCAAACGTTTCGAGCGACGGCATCTTCGCCAAAGTTAACCAGCAATTAATTTTGATATTTAACCGGGGGGGAAATCAAGTTTTCCTCCGCGGCAACTCTTTCCCGCGAGAAGAAACTTCACGTTTCTACGAACTTTGAGGAACTCGGAGCTGCTCCGGGTCCACACGGGATACCGGAGAATGGAAGCGAGACGTACCCCGCACGTCAAGGGTCTCGATGTACAACAGACTTCGTTTCGCGAGGTATCTTCGTCAAAGCAGGATAAACGATAAGAGGTAAATTTCATCCGCGCCTGCGTACTAAAAATAAAAAAACTGAAGAATATGTATCTTTACAGAAAAAGTGATAAATAGATGCTATCCTAGATAGCATTTTGCCAACAATCCGCCAACAAGTGGGTAGCATATGTCCTTACGGGATGGCGGCAAGATTGCGGCATGTGCGTCCGCATTTCCCTAAATTTTAAACATTCAATGTCGAAAATTCTTAGGAGCATATTGTCAGCAATTTGTCAGCAATGCTTGCTGGCGCTTTGCGTCTCACTACTAAGATTTATTTGCTTGAGTCATGGTTATTTTGCGTGAAATGTTAGGAACTCTTAGGCAAACAAACTCTTAAATACCTCATTATCATGTAACGTAATTCCAATGAATTCCGATAAGGGGTTGAGTATGAGTATGAGTATGAGTATGAGTATGAGTATGAGTATGAGTATGAGTATGAGTATGAGTATGAGTATGAGTATGAGTATGAGTATGAGTATGAGTATGAGTATGAGTATGAGTATGAGTATGAGTATGAGTATGAGTATGAGTATGAGTATGAGTATGAGTATGAGTATGAGTATGAGTATGAGTATGAGTATGAGTATGAGTATGAGTATGAGTATGAGTATGAGTATGAGTATGAGTATGAGTATGAGTATGAGTATGAGTATGAGTATGAGTATGAGTATGAGTATGAGTATGAGTATGAGTATGAGTATGAGTATGAGTATGAGTATGAGTATGAGTATGAGTATGAGTATGAGTATGAGTATGAGTATGAGTATGAGTATGAGTATGAGTATGAGTATGAGTATGAGTATGAGTATGAGTATGAGTATGAGTATGAGTATGAGTATGAGTATGAGTATGAGTATGAGTATGAGTATGAGTATGAGTATGAGTATGAGTATGAGTATGAGTATGAGTATGAGTATGAGTATGAGTATGAGTATGAGTATGAGTATGAGTATGAGTATGAGTATGAGTATGAGTATGAGTATGAGTATGAGTATGAGTATGAGTATGAGTATGAGTATGAGTATGAGTATGAGTATGAGTATGAGTATGAGTATGAGTATGAGTATGAGTATGAGTATGAGTATGAGTATGAGTATGAGTATGAGTATGAGTATGAGTATGAGTATGAGTATGAGTATGAGTATGAGTATGAGTATGAGTATGAGTATGAGTATGAGTATGAGTATGAGTATGAGTATGAGTATGAGTATGAGTATGAGTATGAGTATGAGTATGAGTATGAGTATGAGTATGAGTATGAGTATAATGGGTATGAGTTCGATAATGGGTTGACAATTCAACCCATTATCGAACTCATTAAGTATAAGAAATGAGCTTATAGCAACCGTTGTTGGATTTTTGCTACCATTATGCTGCAATATCGTGCTAGAAATTATTATTGAAATATTGCTGGCAAGCAAGCCGGCAAAGTTTGGTGGCAAGCAATTTCCCTTGTTTGCCTGTGCTACGA
Source organism: Exephanes ischioxanthus (assembly GCA_958510785.1). Classification (NCBI taxonomy): domain Eukaryota; kingdom Metazoa; phylum Arthropoda; class Insecta; order Hymenoptera; family Ichneumonidae; genus Exephanes; species Exephanes ischioxanthus. Next base: position 4,794,051 of record OY294021.1, read on the forward strand.
TTGGTTATCTGATATGGCCCACTGCCTCTACACCACGAAGATGCGCGATTCATTTCTTGTTAATTTTACCATTTTTTTTTACGCTTCACGTACCGAATCCTTGTTCAAGGAGGACCTAGAATCTGCCAAGAAGCAACCTTCGAACTATTCGAATAATAAGTTAATGTGATAAAAAAAATCTGTAGAAATTCCCAAACGTACCTTGAAGTGTTGATTTTTCGATGACGCATAAGAAAATTAATTACGAACATCCGTATCGTTTAGGTGCCTAAAAGAAGGCATGGTCGTTTGCGATCGGCAAAAAATTCCCGGTACTTGAAGGGTTAATAATAGTAAAATGAAAGAAAATTGACAAGAAAAATTGTGGATACTCGTGTTGAAGAATTGTGAACGTTCGTATTGCAATTGCGGACGTTCGTCAAGAACGGTTCGTTAAACGTGCAAACCTTTTTCAGCCTCCGCCACTGAAGCGCGGTAGACGCGGCGTCGAATGTAACGACAGGCTGTTAGAGGTAGAATAAGCAAGGAAAAAAAAGAGAATGAAAAATTCTATTCGGGAAACGTCGGAAAAATTGTGCGAGCGGGATGAATGGCAATCAAAAGTTTTCCCAGCGATGGAACGTCAATCAGATGGTGACGGGGGGAGAGAGGAATCGGGTGGGGCGTTTCGAGCGGAATAAAACGAATGCCCCGATTTTAAATGCAAGTCTCAAATTTTTTCGAATTCAACCGACTGTCATCCGGCGCGGAACCGCTGATGGAGACGATTGATAAGGGCGAAGGAGGGGCGGAGGGTGACAAGAACAATGGGGGAGGGAAAGGAAAATAGAAGAATTCGTGCGGAATAAAAGTTGCCGGTAGAGAGAGACTGCTCGGCGGTAGACGGAGGTGGTGTAAAAAAATTACAAGCAAATTCCATCGGCGAAGAAAAGCGCCAGTGATTTCGCAACGTGTGCACCAGACACACGAGAGGGAATCCCGAGACATCGTTTTACCTCCCTCCTTTACATTCTATTTCTCCCGTACAGCTCCGCTCTCCCAGCTCTTTCCTCTCTTTTTTTTTTTTTTTTTTTTTTTTTTTTTTACCTCACCCTTATATGTTTCTCGTTCGCTCGTATACTTTCCATCCACGTAGCCGCCACCTACCTCCCGAACCGGGGCAACGAAAAATCCCTCCCTGTCACAGCAACCCGGGGAAAAATAACGATTTACCACTGGCAAAAGAGCTCCGTACCCGCGTTACCAAAGGTATTTTCTGCTGGCTGTTCGGTACATACCGCGGCGTTTACAGCCTTCCCAGTATTTTGGGCGACTGTAGAGCGACGGACAACGAACGGGGATAACACGGGGAGAAAGAGACCGAAAGAGAGGCCCTTTTACGTATTTCGTTGGACCCGCTGTGACGATCTCCACTTTTCACCGCACCGAGGCGGTTTCCAGCCTCCGACCCGACCGGTAACGCTCTATCTGGCTCTTCGCGCGTCTCAACGCGAGATCCATTTGCCTCGACGACAAAAGTTACCTCTACTCGTCAGAGTTTCGAAAACTTCTCGCACCATTCCTACTTGGCTGAGGAAGTAGGTACTATGTTTATTCGTAATGGAAATATTTCGTGAGGGAGGGGCGGGGGAGAGGGCAAGGGAATGTACACGTTATTTCACTCTCCATCTGTCGCGCTGGCTTTCCGATTTATCCCTCTCGAGGATGTACGATTCTTGAGCCCCGACGACTGAACTTTCTCGACGGGATGTAATCATGGAATGTCCCTGGCAACTTTCCAAGACAAGTCGCGATATACGCGCTCTTGGTTTTAGCCACGCGATATCGTGATGACTGCGCGACCATGAAATAACTCAAAGTAGACGAGAAATTGTTTGACTGAACGAGAAATGAGTTGACTGAACGAGAAATGAGTTGACTGAACGAGAAATGAGTTGACTGAACGAGAAATGAGTTGACTGAACGAGAAATGAGTTGACTGAACGAGAAATGAGTTGACTGAACGAGAAATTAGTTGACTGAACGAGAAATTAGTTGACTGGACGAGAAATTAGTTGACTGAACGAGAAATGAGTTGACTGAACGAGAAATGAGTTGACTGAACGAGAAATGAGTTGACTGAACGAGAAATTAGTTGACTGAACGAGAAATGAGTTGACTGAACGAGAAATGAGTTGACTGAACGAGAAATGAGTTGACTGAACGAGAAATGAGTTGAATGAACGAGAAATTAGTTGACTGAACGAGAAATTAGTTGACTGAACGAGAAATGAGTTGACTGAACGAGAAATGAGTTGACTGAACGAGAAATGAGTTGACTGAACGAGAAATGAGTTGACTGAACGAGAAATGAGTTGACTGAACGAGAAATTAGTTGACTGAACGAGAAATTAGTTGACTGAACGAGAAATGAGTTGACTGAACGAGAAATGAGTTGACTGAACGAGAAATGAGTTGACTGAACGAGAAATTAGTTGACTGGACGAGAAATTAGTTGACTGGACGAGAAATTAGTTGACTGAACGAGAAATTAGTTGACTGAACGAGAAATTAGTTGACTGAACGAGAAATTAGTTGACTGAACGAGAAATTAGTTGACTGAACGAGAAATTAGTTGACTGAACGAGAAATTAGTTGACTGAACGAGAAATTAGTTGACTGAACGAGAAATTAGTTGAATGAACGAGAAATTAGTTGACTGAACGAGAAATTAGTTGTCTGAACAAGAAACTAGTTAACTGAACGAGAAATTAGTCGACTGATAGAGAAATTCGTCGACTGATAGAGAAATTCGTCGACTGATAGAGAAATTCGTCGACTGATAGAGAAATTCGTCGACTGATAGAGAAATTCGTCGACTTACCGAGAAATTAGTCGACTGATCGAGAAATTAGTTGACCGAACGAGAAATTAGTCGACTGAACGCGAAATTAGTTAACTGAATGAATTTTTTTTTTTAACTTAACGAAAAATTGGTTGATTGAGAAATTTGTTTATCGAACAGAAAAATTAGTTGAACAATCTAAAGTCTTCCTTTTCTCTGAACCAAACATCTATTTCCCTCAATCGCGCATATAATTAAATTACTGCGGTTTCTTCTGAATGAAGCGGAGCTTGTACAATCAACCAATTTATCCACGTGCAGTCGTGCGACAAGTCGAAGGGTCTAGGTCAGTGTCATGGGCCGATGAGCTTTGCGCTTAATGAGTATCCGTCTACGTAAAGTTGAATGGGGAACAGGACGGGTCGGTGTTTACGGATCCGCGGGAGCCGCTGGGATGAAATGACGTAATTAATCAGTGGAATTAGTAGTTGTCGGCGTGAGATGGCCTCCGGGTAACCGAGGCAATGTTAATTGTACCGGGTTTTCCCTTTGTTCGCGCGACTGAAGCGCGAGTCAGGATGAAGCGGTGAATACATTTAAAAAAAATACACCGAGATACATTAACTACAATTTAAAAAGGTGGAAATGCGGAAAAAATTGTGGCTGGGATCTACGCGTCAATTTTTTTAAATATAAAAGCTCTCTCCACCTATTCCTCTCCGGGAGTTGTTGTTTTTATTTAATTCCCCCCCTTCCCCCCCCCCCCCCCCCAAACGTTTCCTTTGTGGAGTCCGGTAGAGCAACCGGAATTCGTGACGGCGTAAATTAATTCGATTCTCTGGCAATATAACGCTCGCTCAGGCAGGAGAACACTCGCGCGGCGTTGTCAGCGTGAGAGCGCGTCTGCGCGCGCGCAGTAGATCGATGGCGAATGGTGAACGCGCGCATCTCCGCTGAGCTGTACCGGAGAGCTGCCGCGGTCACTCTCGCTCCAGTGCATTATGCTCCCCCCCCCCCCCCCCCATCCCCGTGGGTGCAGTTTCGGTACCGTGTATACGTACAGACACGCGCTCGTACAGGACTGCATGCTGCAGTAGTGGCCCATTGAATAATTAGCGATCGAATTTCCGGGCAGTGTCTCACGCCAGTGATCAAACGCCATCATCCCTTTTCCACTGGCGAATGCTGCCCCCTCCCTCCTGCCCGTCTCGCTCGGACCCCTTTGGCTCTCGATGCCTCGCTGTTGGTTCTGCCAGTTACGGGTTTTACGATAGACCGATGCCCACCAAACGCCACGACATGCATCAACGGTCGTCGGCGAATTCCCCACTTACCGATCCCCTCCCTCCTATCCACAAAGAAGAACTGTGGCGCCCGCGTTAATTTCGATTGTACGATGGATCAAAGCACTTTCGCCATGACACGTGGGAGCGTCGACGCTCAAACGAGTGTTTGCCACAGAAATAAAAAAAAGTATATTCGAAAAACATTAAATTTCCAATTTGTTAAAGGTATTAAGGAGGTTAAAGCCCTTCACTCTACACAGTACAAAAGATTTGTATGTTTCATAAACTTTTTTTTGTACACAAACGTCTTCAATTATTTTCTTGTTAATTGCAGAACAAAAAATTTGTATAATTTAGACTTTTTTTGTAAAGTGGACTACATTTTTTTGGTAAAATTAACAAGAAAATAATTGTGGAAGTTTGTGAACAAAAGGCGTTGGTACCGATTTCACTGTGTAGTCAAATGAGCGTCACATTTTTATAGTTGTTTATACAAACTTTTACGCATGTATTGATTATAGTGAATGGTTATTTGTACTACAGCGGATGTCCTTAACCTAGAAAAACATTAATTGCCATGAATTTGCAAAAATATTAACTGTTTTCTGCTAATTTTCGAAAAGGTACATGTTCGTTCAGTTTTTTCAGAGAATGATCCGCGATTTTTGCTCGACTTTGATGCATTCCGGCTAATTCACTCCCTTGAAAGATTGCCTACGAATTCATTATCTAGATATTCGATCATATTTTCCGTTTAAAAATGACCATTTTGTTTATCCATCGACGAAATTTTTTCATAAACAAACAGCCGTCATTTTTTAACTGCAAACACGATCGAATATCTAGATGGTGGGTTTGTTGAGTATCTTTCAAGAAAGAGATAAAGCCGTAATACATAAAAAAACTAGAAAAAGTTGCGGATTAATCTTTGAAAAAACTGAACGATTATGTCCCTTTTCGAAGATTAGCACAAACGAGTTAATATCTTTGAAAATCGATTGGAATCAATGTTTTTCTGAATTAATGACATCTCCTGTAATACAAAAATCATCCACTATAATCAACAGATACATAAAATTTTGCACTTATTTGACTAGTCTGATGCGCCCCAACCTCAATATATTAATCATAAATATGTGACAATATATTTTAATACATGTGATTGTAATCATAATAAGATTATCAAATACTATTATGATTATGATTAATAATACATATAAAGAAAAGTCTTATCCCAAATGGAGAACCGGACCATCTTGCCCATCTTTCCATTTTTTTTTCTCTCCATGTGGGATAAATGTTGATCTTACCTGAAGATATCCGCCGGAGCAGGTCGTAGCGTTCGCCAGTACTCCGACCTTGAACTTCTTGAAACGCACCCGGAGTATCCAGTCGCGTGGTGTCCCGCGAAAGGCTCGGAACCGATACCAGCAGGTCAAGGGCTTTCCCCACGTAGCTGGACTCACCGGAGGGCTCGAGACATCCTCGTATATGTCCACCGTCTTGTTGCAATGATCCCGTTCCGCTGTAACAAGCGATCCGAAAAGAACAACCATTGGTCAACGTCCTTCCAGTTAACGAGTTAACATTATCGCGATGATAACCGAAACACAATGTAGTATCCCAAGTAGAAAAAAAAAGTCGTATGGGAGAGTGTATTAAATTTAGTAATGGGTGGAATATGGGGTATAGTACAGGAAAAAATATTGGGTGGAGTATAATCTGAACATGGGTTTGGTTCAGTTTTCAAGATTCATCCCATACACTTTTCCAGACTCTTTGCCAGCCATCGTGTACGACTTGGAACATCTTCGTGCAATCAACCCCACACACTTTTCCAGACGCTTTCCCAGTCATCGCGTACACCTTTGAAAAATGTCCTATTGTACGCGGTTGGTTGGGAAAGTCTGGAAAAGAGTATGGGATAGTTTGACTAAAAATTTGCATGGCTTTACGCGATGACTGGCAAAGAATCTAGAAAAGTATATGGGACGAATCTGGGAACTGAACAAAACTCATGTTCAGATTATACTACACCCATACCCAACTACCCATACCCATACCCATACCCAACTACACCCATACCCATACCCATACCCAATTTCCCATACGACTTTTTTCTACACACTGATAAAAAAAGTACAGTTGAATCAACTGAGATTCGGGCAGGGACGTTCAAATAAATATTTTGTTGGACGAACAAAATATTTTAACGACTCAAAAATATTTTGGTGAAATCAACCAAAAAATTGTTGAACCAACCAATTTTTCAGCTGTACCAACAAAATATTTAGTTGAATGTCCCTGTCCGAATCTTAGTTGATTCTACCGTATTTTTTTATCAGTGCACGGGTTCCGAATACTATATATACATATATATATATCTAAAACATAAGAGACATCAAAGTACCGGAATCTCGTTACTTCACGATAACGGAATGAAAAGATGTTGGCCCGAAATAGGCAAAAGAGGCGTCCTGGGAACGGTAAAGGAAGCAAGGAAAAAAAAAATGAAAATAAAAAAAAGGAAAGAAAGAAACCGGCGCGCCTCTGCAAGATAATTCGAGACTCAACGTTGGCTCCACGTTCCCTCGCGTAATAAGATCCTCGCTTCTGGAGGGCGACGTGGTGGAAAGCGCTGCACGAGAGAGCACGTCGTGGTCGTGGCGAACGTGGCTAGCTGGCCGTCGTCTCGACGACTCTCTCTCTCTGCCTCCTGGATGCGGGAACACGTTCGGAGCGTTCCCCGCAGCCGCAGCAGCACAAACCGACGACTATCCCTTCGGAGCCTCCCGCCCTGAGAAACTCTTCCTTACTTTCTTACTTCCTGCGCGACAGGCATGTTTCCAAACGTTTCTTACTTTAACTTTAATATCATTTATTTTTATTTTTTCATATTGCACGTTCCCGTAGCGCAGTCGTGCGATTCATGCAACGTGCCGTTGCTGGGCATCCTACATTAACCATCATATCTGTTATGCCTCCGGTTATAAGAATTTTCTTCAGAGCAATTAAAGTCCGAATAAAATTCTTATTTAATCCGAAAACATGTGCCGGAAGCAAAAAAGATTTTTTTTTTTTTTTTTGGCAATCGGCATTCCAGAAACGCTCCTCGGCGCGCACGCGTGGAAAGTACAGTAGAACTCTGATTAACCGGGGTCGGATTAATCGGGAAGCGGATGAACCGTGCGTCTTCTGAGGTTTTTTTTTTTTTATGCGCGGAGCAACCCGAAGTCACTGAGTCAATTCCAAAAAAAAGAGCAGCTGACGTACTATTAATGAAAAAAAAAAAAAAAATCCAAAACTTTATATTCTAGTTCACACTATTTAACAATTAAGTGCAAGTTGTACCAAATGTCATTGTAATTAGTCAAAATAAAGTTGTATCATTAGCCATTATTGATTTACAGTAGAATCCCGTTAATTCGAGGCAATGTGGGGAGAGCGTACGTCGGATGAGCAAAAACTCGGATATCACGGATAACATACTCAATTCAAGCTTGTACTACACTGAGAAAAAGAAATGGTTGGATTAAACAAATGCGCGGTGACATACGTTCAAAGGTGTATTTCGTTGGTTCAACAAAAATGTCTGTTTTGTAACGGCCCTGCATTGCATATAAGAGGACGATTCGAATGAGAGAAGCATATAGGTGACATTAGCGCAGTGGTTAGCGCTCTTACTCAGTAACCGATTAATCCGGGTTCGAATCCCGGTGATCACCATATGTTTTCTCTCTTCGATACTTCGCCCGTCCGTCTGCAATACTAATATCTACAGGTTCCCAAACTCTCCGCTCGATCATTACATGGTGTCAGAAGTTATCGGACCAAATCCACACGTCCACACAACGCATCTGAAGCAACTACGGTACAACTCTTAGGTAAGGCGGCATGAGACACAGTCCTAGAAGCCCGCACATACAGGACGGCAAAGCAAAGCGATAAGACCGACGACGAGAGCAAGGGCCTGACATTGAAGAGTTGCGACGAGGGATTCAACGGGCGAGGGAAGAGCTCCGACGAGGGACATAGGCACCGGTACCTTAGCTGTATTAGTTATCACGTAATGCGAGATCCGCAACTCTACACAGTCGACGAGGACGTCGATTTCAGTGAGAGGGGGTGTGTAACGGCCCTGCATTGCATATAAGAGGACGATTCGAATGAGAGAAGCATATAGGTGACATTAGCGCAGTGGTTAGCGCTCTTACTCAGTAACCGATTAATCCGGGTTCGAATCCCGGTGATCACCATATGTTTTCTCTCTTCGATACTTCGCCCGTCCGTCTGCAATACTAATATCTACAGGTTCCCAAATTCTCCGCTCGATCATTACAGTTTCAATAGAAAATTTTTGAATAAATTGAAGCAAATAATCGTTTAACAAAACCATGCTATATTTGTACCAAACAAATAACAGCTTTGAACGTATGTCACCGCGACTTTTTGTTAATCCAACCATTTTTTTTTCTCAGTCTACTATTATATATTTAAAAAATAACACACCACTTCATATAAACATTACCTTTATTAGTTAATAATTTACGACGTTTTTTCCTTCTTTGAGACATTACGATGCTCCACCATCGACCCTAGAATCGGAGCTGATGTTTTTACAGCTCGCGATATAAAGACGCAGCAAACTTGTACAAGTTTAAGCGCGTATGCAATAATGTAGCAATTACACACTACTCCGCGCGCGGACATGCTTCTTTATCCGTTTTATCCGAGTTTTCCGTATTATCCGAGCCTACACCTTAGACTACACCGCAGCGAATGTATGCTGCGAATCACGAGGGGTCAGCTGGAAAGATGGAGGTTGATGCTATCGAAGAAATGTTCCGACGATCTTGAGAAATGCATGAAGTGAGGGTACTCAAAATACATCGGCGATGGCGACACAAAAACGTTCAAAGCCTTGTTGGAAGACAAACCTTACGGCGATGATTTGCCGCTGATGAAAAAGGAATGCGTCGGGCACGTCGAGAAGCGTATGGGCTCGCGACTACGTAATATGAAGAAAACGAAAAAGCTCGAAGGAAAAGGGAAATTAACGATTTATCATCGAGGGACTTGCTGGAAAGGTGTTTGGATGGCGAAACTCAAAACAACAACGAAAGCTACAATTCAACCGTCTGGCGATTCGCGCGTAAACACCTGCACTGTGGTGCAAAAACGATCGAGATCGCGGCTTATCTAGCAGCAGGAATTTTTAAAGGTTTCTCAACCGTCCTTAAAACTGTGACAACGATCGGGATAATTATTGGCCAGCAATCGTGGGTATTCACCGATGCGCGGGACCAACAGCGTCTGCAGAGATCAGCGAGACGCAGCCTTGAAGCAACGAAAGAGGCTCGGACAATGCGCAGAAGCGAGACTACTTCGCAAAAAGAATTTTAAGAAGTAGAGAAAGGCCCTGGCATAGCAGATTAACACACGAATATCGTAAGTACTCGATATGTCCCCATAAACCATTCTTGTAACTTTAAACGCGTTTTTCTCGAAACAGCTTTTTTGCAACTTGTGTGCAAGATATCTAAAAAAACTATTCAAGATTACCTTCAAATTTGGACGGCATGCTCAATCGACGTCTCTCTAACGTTTGACGGGGAAAAAAAGCAAACCGTTGAATATTTTTTTGTTTATAACAAAAAGATCGATCAATTTTTTTTTTTTGAATCCATCGATATTTCGAATTCAAAACATCAGCGGAACATCTATTTTTTTTTTCGCCGCGTCAAACGACAGCTACATGTGTGTAAGGTAAAATGTTCTTGGGTTTTTGTTGCACGATCAATGGGGAAGAGTCAAATCGTGCACACCGTCAACTGGGGATCATCGCGCGTCGAGGGGGGTTGGAGGCGTTTTTTTGTGGGAGAAAATGATTTGTAATTTTTTCATGAATATATAAGAGACCAATAAATTCACATGCTAAATTTCGCATCGATGCGTTGTATAGAAAATTAGAAAAAGCGATAAATTTAGCGAAAAAAAATGGTAATCCCTCCTTAACGCAGAGGGCTCGGATGCGTTGGGTGCTTCGGATAACGCGGAGGCTCGGATAATCGGAGGTCGGAAATGCCCGGTCCTACTGTATATACTTTCGCTGTCCAGTTCGAATTAACCGGGACTTCGATTATCCGGGGACCTTTCGGTCCCGAGCATCCCGGTTAATCGGGGTTCTACTGTACTTCGTCACGAACCCGAGAGGTAATTCTTCTTTCGATCGTCTTTCTCACGGTCGTTACTTTTTATAGCACCGAAGAGGCTTTGTGTTTATCGACTCGAGGTACTCTGCCGTAAGATCGGGACCTTCATTACTATCTCTTCTATGCCAAGCTATAGCGAGGGAGAGTCGAGTGTCGACGTTAGGAGTAAAAGCGAAAATATACATTCGCACCGCGAGGAAACTTACGGCTGTAATCGTCCCCTCGTTTATCGTCTCGCGGGCAGGATCCTGACACAAATGGCCCAGGAGTGTCGGCCGACGGTGAAGAAGGTGCAGCAGCGAGGAGCCTCGGAAGGGTTGAAACACCGGAACGGAACGAATGAGGGAAGAGGACGTACGGAGGTCTCTGAGGGCCCTCACTCGCGAGGCCCTCCGAGTTCCTGAGGGCCTCAAGCATTCCCGACCGAACGAAGGAAAACGAGCGGAGAACTTTGAAGGAGCTCCCCGGTAATCGATATTCGACCTCTCGAAGATCGCACTGTCCCAGTCCGTCTCGCCGTAAATCCCGCTTTCCTTCGCCGAATAACGCAGAGACCGTCGGATAAACGGTACAGCGAATGCCACTCCAAAAACGCCGAACTTGCCAACGTGCAAACCATTTTTTTTTTTTTTTTCTAAAAAGATCTGTAATTTTTGTTGTCAAATTTAATTTTTGTTGGTACTGTCAACAAATCGTGCAGTTAATTTTTTTTTATAGTAAAATTCACGAGAAAACAAAACTGTGGAGGTTTAGGGAAGAGAAATCTTTGTTAAATGTAAAAACCTATCTTTTACCGCGTGGTTAATTACCGTACTTACCGATAACCTTACTACACCCATACCGGACTTACACTCCAGGAAATGATTTTTTTTTTACGCTAACTAACTTTTATTTACCTACATTTAATGAGCTGAGTAGCTCATTAAATGTAGGTAAAAAAAATGTTCCTATGCTGGTCCCTGTTGCGGTAGGTTGGGATTCAAGGAAACGTGTCGGATTTATTGACATTAAACAAATCTTTCATACGGGTTTATTTACCTCGTGGTCAATTATCGTACCCGCTGATAACTTTTCTACATCCATACCGGATTTACATTCCAGGAAATGACATTTTTTAAATCTAACAAACATTTTTTGACCGACATTTAATTAACTGCTCTCACCGCCCTATACCGGACGATGTTTTCGTAGATCGGGAATCGAGGAAACGTGTCAGATTTATTTGAATTAAACAAATTTTTCATACGGGTTTATTTACCGTGCGGGAAAGCTGAGATGGTCGAATTGCTCTAGTGCGAGGAGATACTCGACGACGATGGGGACGACATCTTCTCGAACCCTCCGTCGCGAGGGGATCTCGTCATCCCTCCGGCGCTCGTCTATATTCCTACTAGCCTGCTCCGTCGAAGGCTGCAGTTTCGCTTTGCAAATCAAATCGTCACCACGCGCACTCGCTCTACACACTTATCCGTTGACGTCGATGGCAACGCGACGCGATTCCACCCAACACGTCGACGTTCACTGAGCAAATTTCCACTTGAAACATTCGACATCGTTCCGGTGCATCGATTCTACCCGAGGAGGAAACGGGGCTCGCCGCGATTATGCGTTCTCCAGGGAGAAGCTATTATCCGATTTGCTCCGTTCATGTGCGAGAATGTTATACCGCTATAATAGGAATCGCACGCTTTCGCGGATGCTTGACTACCGGAAGGTGACTTTATGAGCAAACATCTCCGGCGGGAATTCCGAGTCGAAAAATCTCAGAGGCGAAAAGACCGACACGAAATTAAGGGAATACGTCACACAGCGACTCTTTTACTTTTGGAACGAAAAATCACAAGTGTTATAAAGCAATGAATGAGGCTTTTTTTTCAAGAATTTCTAATAATTTCTTCACCACATGAATTCCGAGTTAGATGAACGAAAATTTGTGTCAATTAGCGTAAGCTGCATATGGTGTCGCGTAAAAGGCATCATTCTTTTAAAAAAATATATATATATTTCCAGACTACTTTGTTATATTTTTTTTTACTAAATTAACATTACAACATTATTAGGAATGCATAAAAAAATAAAATCGAGCTGTGCCCGTGGATTTTCCAAGATACTACGAGTTAAAGGAGCTTCGAACCTGTATATGGATAAATATCTAGGCCTCAACCACTGCTAGCACATGCCCCCCACCATTAAGAAACGGCGACTATGTGACGTATTCCTTAAAATAAAAAATAAAATAGAATAATGAGAATAATAATAACCGAAAGTGTTCTCAAAAAGCATCAAGGTTAAAGCCGCCCCAGGCAAGATTAAGAATGAATAAACATTTATTTATTATATATATAAACAACAAGAGTAAGCGTGGCCGAGGGGATCGGAATGTGACTCACGCGCAGTAGGCCCAGGTTCGATTCCCGACAAGAACCAAGAATTTTCTGCGATGTTTGTTCTGTGAAAAAGTGGTTCGGAGCCCACTTTAATAGTAGCTCCAAAGGAAAAGGACCAGCGCCTCGGAATGGGAAACCGAAAGATGGAAGGTGTCATGGGTCCGACTCCCAAGACTGAAGTCCCGAAGGTGAAAGGAAAACGGACGAGGACGTAGCTCGGGAGATAGGACATACTTCTTCTTCTTCTTCTTCTTCTTCTTCTTAACAATTTATCCGGACCTTCAGCACCACACTGAAGGCGACCCGGATTGTCCACAGGTATAACCGCGCCGGCCAATGTTATCACGTAGAGTATTTGCGGATGGTTAGACCGCTTATAGAGTTTTTATTCACGAGTCTCTTCTCTCGATTTTGTTCGTTGAGGCAGTAAAGCCCACTATTAGTGAGGCAGAAACGCGCTCACCAGATGGAACTGTCTTCCAGACGAACGTTCGTAATGAACGGGTATTAATTAGTCGAAACCAATTAATTAGAAGAAGAAGAGTACTCGGCGGGACCTACAATTTTACGTGGAATCCGAACCACGATAAGTAGAGGTAAGCAGCAAAGGAAAAATCTTTGACTGCAACCGGCAATCGAACCTGGGCACCTGGGCGACTCACAAGTAGAAACTTGTGAGTCGCACTCCGACAGATAGGACATACGAACTACAACTATAGCCGTATGTCTGAAACTACTGACATCTAACGGGACGCGACGAAGCTCCGGATCCGAGAATCGAACCAGCCAGATCGGGTATGGAAGGAGAAAGAGAGTGAAGCCCGTAACCCTTTGTGGATCGGTGTAACAAAACAATACAACACTATATATATATATATATATATATATAGTTACGTTTTCGTGAAATAAATCACGCGCGTATTTTGTTCTGGACGGATATTATTAGTACAATTGCAGCAAAATATTTTGAGCACGAACTGTCACACGTCTGTTTTCTCAGAAAGTCCGATCAAGACCGTTGTCAATCGATAATCTGTCCGTTCGTTATTTGTCATACCGAGCTATTCCGGTCATCTATGTAATATCGTGTGTTTCGGTCCATCCTCATCTCTATATTCTTTACAATATATATTTATTTGAATTAAATAAATATTTATTTCCGGGGCACGCGCCAAATAAAAAAATCATTTTTGCCTAAAATGTCCGTGAGTGCACGAAATTGTAGGTGAGAGTGGGGCACAGTGTTTTACATGGAGAGAAAATTATAGTAATAATCTCCAGATTCGTATAGCAATTCGAGGATGAAGTGGAAAAATTACGATTTTAACCAAACGCATCGTGAATTTTGCTATGCATAGGCCGCTGTCCCCTTTACGGCATATCGTAATTATTCCCATACTTCGCGCCCACAAGTGTTTAATATTATTCTCCAGACGCATATAAAATGCACCAAGTTAGTTCGGTATAAACTACTAAGAGTCCAGCGTTAGATTGCGCACGCTTCATAATTTTTTGCTATATACAATTTAGTAACGATAAGGCTATAGAATAGACTAAACATTTATAAAATTATTGAGTTGCGCGGGCAATATGTAGGAATCGTTACTTTGTAGCAATGTCTGCACTTTATTATACTTATCATAGTACCGCACGCTCAACGGTTGGGCTGTCGAGTTCCAACAGTTGCGCGATTTTTCCCAGACGATTTTGCGTGAGCTGCCAGTCGGTATGGAGATTTGATTTTCGATCGAAATGAAACTCCCGAGCATTATTATTATGCTATATCAATGGTCTTGATATCATTGATACAGCTGATTTTTTCAGATTTTTGGCATATCGCGGATTGTCCCGAATCGTAAGTAATGTCTCACCTATAATGCTCGATGTAACTTATAAGGTATTTGAATAAAAGAAATATACAAATTATGATCTTAAATAAAATACGTGTAACTATCCAGTGAGTACCAAACAAAATCTTCTCTCCGAACTACAACTCTCTACGTATACGTAAACTTCGGCATCACTCGCTCGCGTCAATCATCGTAAAACCATAAAACTAATAAGTGTAAAAGACGAGATCTCCGTCCCCGGTGTGAAGCGCTGCTCGGCGTTGACCCGTAAAGAGAGATCGACTGTGCTACTGACTCCCTTACACTGTAACGAGTTCGGTAGGAGGTAACAGTGTGTCACTTTTTTTTCGTATGAATTATTACTTTCTCCAGAATAGTATAATAAAAAAGTTGAACATTTTTATTTTCATATAGCTTTCTAATAATGTTCCTTCATTCGCAAAGTTTCTTCTATGAGAAAGCATTTTCTGTATTTTTGGCGTCGTAGAGGAAGCTTCGCGAATAAAGGGACATTGTGAAAAAGTCATATTAAAATTTCAATTTTTAACCTTGTTCAACATCAACGTCATGTTTGACTTTTATGCAAAACGACTGGCTGATTCACGTTCAGCGCAAAGAATACACCAACGTCACGCTTCACTTTGTTGGATCTGTGATCGACGCGAAAACATACATGGAATTATGCGGTCGTGAATCTGTATTGGCACTTTCGATATTTACTCAAGAAATCCGAATGATACCTCTTTGTCTAGCTTTATCAAGTCCGTTCTTGTCGTAGAACATGATAGGCCACTTAGTTTTACCGGGGTGCCATCGAGAAGCAAAGAAATCGTAGTTTGAAAATACGCAAAATCACTCATTGTTGCAATATTCGCTATTAAAATTGTTCAAAATGTTTTTTCTTTAATCGTCACTCAGGGACTCTATTTAACAAATTTTTTCCACTGATCACGAATCTACCACTTATCTTACTCTCAACTCAATATTTCATACGGAAACTCGCGTCAGAAATGAAATCCTAACGTTTCGTAAAATTCCGAAAATTCAAAATCTCATAAAATTCAAACGGTTCGATCGACCCTCGCCAAATGAAATAGGTATCATCGAGTCTGACTTACACACACACACACACACACGCGCACGCGCACGCGCACGCGCACGCGCACGCGCACGCGCACGCGCACGCGCACGCGCACGCGCACGCGCACGCACACGCACACGCACACGCACACGCACACGCACACGCACACGCACACGCACACGCACACGCACACGCACACGCACACGCACACGCACACGCACACGCACACGCACACGCACACGCACACGCACACGCACACGCACACGCACACGCACACGCACACGCACACGCACACGCACACGCACACGCACACGCACACGCACACGCACACGCACACGCACACGCACACGCACACGCACACGCACACGCACACGCACACGCACACGCACACGCACACGCACACGCACACGCACACGCACACGCACACGCACACGCACACGCACACATCTAGCCATTTTTTCTAAATATGGTTTTGCAATGTATTAGAACATTCTAAACACGTTTTCCTTAAAATCTTGAATTTTTTTTACATGGAAACAAAGCTTTCTCCGTGAAGAAGCAAAAAAAAAAAAAAAATACCGTTCATATTCGACTACTATGGTTATTCTGATATTCATTAAACCTGAGTCATTACTGCAAAAAGATCGAAGATATATAAATAATCCGATTAACAACTGCACTAATAAAAAAATACGATTGAATAAACTAGTTTCGGGCAGGGACGTTGAAATAAATATATTGCTGGTAGAGCTAAAAGATTGGTTAGTTCACACATTTTTTGGGTGTTTACACCAAATAATTTTTGAGTCATTAGAGTATTTTGTTCGACGGACAAAATATTTAGTTGACTCAACAGTATTTTTTTTCACTGTGCTCGCGAAATGACACATTGTACCCCACCGGTGGGGTACAAAGTGTCACATAGGTGTACACAATGTGTCCAGTGATACAAAAACGTGGGGCACAAAGTTCCAAGTAAGGATCGGGCTCTTTTGAGGTTAAACAGCCGAGCCGCAAGCTTCCGACAGCGACTAGCTATATCCTGTTTTCGCCGTTAGTCTCTTCTTCCTGTATAGCTAACAACAAAAAAAGAAAGAAATCATATTCTATACTTGACCTGAACGTTGCAGCGATATTATATGATATTAACGTCAAGAGATGACACATTGAAAAACTCAATCTCAATCTGGGGTGACGCATTGCACCCCACTAGTAACCAACGATTTTAATATTAAAAATGCATTATTTATCAAACTAAAATATACGGCAATATATGGGCATTGAGCGATGGACAGATCATTAATCTGTCTATTATAACCGAAAACCTGAACTGCGTAAAAAAAGTGATCTTAATTTTTACATTTTTTCTAAGGCCGAAATTTTTGTACTCCAGAGGCCCAAATCTATTACTATTTTTTATATTTTTTCGCCACCTGTCCAAGTTTTCTTAGGGCTGACAAAACTGAATTTAGCTCATGAACCAACACAAAAAATTACGAGAAATTGAACATGGCTCACTTTCCCCGTCACACATTGCGCCCTACTCTCCCCCACTCATTACTTGTCTATTTTTTCGTTACATTTTTCAAACTTCGGAAAGCCGGTCCTAACTTTACATCCGTGAACGTATCGGTTGCTAAGAATCGGAAGGCCGTGTCCCACATATAACTCAGCGTGTAAAACGTTAGATTCCCCCTTTAGTTTCTCGGTATTCTATATATCGTCGTGAATATAGGGAAGATTTACGGAGAGCCAGAGTCGCAGTCACGACATGTATAATGCCTGGAAGACGACGAACGCAGGAGCGCGAGTTACTCAAAGGCTTAACCCTCGAGTACCTCCCAAGATAAGATATTGGGAGTCCACCCATTCTGCAGACACGTATAGTAACACTGTACACTCTACAGTGAACTGTCCCATCGTTGGTCTCAAAAGGTCAACGCACGCGGAGGGTCCTATCCGGTAACAGGGTTTTGTGTGTCCATAACGAAGCTGCGGAGTATAATTTAATCGTCCACTTATCTCGAGACTCTATACCCTCCCGCTCCGGTGTAACCCCTTCAAACTTACTTTCATTCGTTTATAATCTCATCCCGAACGTCACCCCCGTCGCGATGAATATCTCCGGCGAGTAATTAAATTACCATTCATTGAATATGCAAAGGTCTGAGTAATTGGACGAAATCTGGATACATCCTGGGAAAACGTAATTCTGTAACTTCAAAGTGGCGGGAGGGGCGAGAAGGGTCGTAAAGAATATGTAACTTTTAACGAAAAGTGATAAGCTCCTCCGCCGTGGTGTCTCGTTCTCCGGGCGAGTTTTCGGATGGTTAATGGTACATGAAATCGATAGGGGAGATCGGGGCAAAATGGGACAGTGGGGCAAAACGGGACAGTGAGGGCAATACTCAATTTTCCAATAATTTTTGAATGCCCCATTTTGTACCAACGATACATCTGCATTTTCAACCCTGTTTTGCCCGACGGACGACCATTGCCACCATCCAAAGGTAATTGGAAAATTGAGTTTTGTCTCGTAATCCCGTTTTGCCCCGCAGTGCCATTTTGCCCCGCAGTGCCATTTTGCCCCGCTCTCCTCTATGAACTGACCGGAGTTTACAGAGGATGGATGAAGGCGAAGATTGAAAGAAGGAAGTGAGAACGAAATGTGGAACATGGGTGAAGTAGGTAAAGCCATAAGTCTCTTTCGCCGCTCCAATGTCGCAGTAGGTACGACTGCGAACCAAGCGCAGTTGTAGTTCTGTGTGTCTCTGGGATAGCCGTTGAACGCGTTAGGAAGGGAGCACGCGCGACCGGAAGTCGGCTTGCTGCGCGCTTTTCATTTTAACGGCCGGTGAGACCGGATCGTAAAGCAAGACGGGATGTACGATAGTGGTGGACGGGATGTCCACACACAAACATACACAGATACATCCAACTCCGTCGAACGAAGGGACGAAGGATGGGTGGATCGCCTCGATAAAACTCGAACGAGAGACACAGTCGCCGGGACTCCTCGTCGGCTTCTCGATATATCCTTTTTCCTTTGCCTTGTCCCTTCCGGTCCTCCGTACCTTCCTCTCGTCTCTCGCCTTTACAAGTCTATTTCCCGGCACGTTTTACGAGGGGCAGTAACTCCATACATCCCGCACCAGAGTCATACAACTCATTCGAGGGTTTCGTAAAAAAAAGAAAATGGACGAGCCAAATAAAAGGGTTGGAGCCCGAGGCGAAATGGGGTAGTTCAGTTTCGTCGCTTACGAAAAACGTTCGCACGAGTCCCGCGCTACAAATCGATTACTAACTAGTAATAAAAATTTAATAATCGTACCCAAGGAACAGAGGAAAATAAGATCCTTTCAAACGTGTCTTATCGTTATCTCGAAAGATCATATTTTTTATTCCTCCCGTTTAGGGGGAACAATGGGGCAGCGTAGATTCGTGCCCCATGTGCGAATATCTGTACGGTGCCGGAGTTATAAAAACGGCCCAGAACTGGGGTAGGCCCGATTGCCAAGTCTCGTTTGCCAATTCTCGGACAGTTTTGGCAAACAACATTATCAGTAATGGGCCTATGCAGCTTGCCAGTACGGGGCCAAGTCCGGAGCTGCTAATATGGCCCATAACTGGGACAGTTACAGTTGCTGAGTCTTAATTGCCGGTTCTGTTTCCGTACAGATGAAAAACTTCACCAAGAGTTGGCCATCGCTAATAGACCGTATTAGATAAAATCCTTTTTTTGTAACACGTGCACGAAAAGTCCCGCTTTTCGTGCCTGTAAAGTATGTCGAAAGTGGTGCTTTCTAGCAGAGGATGCGCGAAAAATGCTGTAGATACTATTTTTACACGGTAGTTTGTTTTCCGCACACTTTTTTCACACGCTAGTTCCTTTTCGCACACATTTTTCACACGCTAGTTCCTTTTCGCACACATTTTTCACACTCTAGCTACTTTTGCGCACACTTTTTTAACACTCTAGTTACTTTTGCGCACACTTTTTTAACACTCTAGTTACTTTTCGCACTGACATCTGTCACTGTAGTTATTTTTCCAAACGCACTTTACAGGCACGAAAAGTGGGAATTTTCGTGCACTTGTCACAAATAGTAGTGTGCAATACTTGTACGAGAAACTCGCCTCCTCTCGAGCTACAAACGTCACTCGGCTTCGCCTCGTGCCGTTGTAGCTCTCGATCCGGCTCGAGCAGCCAACTTCACAACCTTCGTCGAAAGACCGCTTTTCCGTATTAGTATCGCAAAGTACTATTTTAGATCAAATTTTATATCCGTCGTAATACTGGGGATGTACTGGTTGCCAGAGTTCAACCAACGCTTTCTCAATAATATCAAAGTATGAAAAAGATAAATTACACATAAATGTTATATAGAACTCAGTGACTGAAGAATAAATATTGATGTATTTTATACCTTTTCGATCGTATGAAGTTAATGTGACAATATATAAGCAAGCGTTTGCTCAACTGATGTACAAGTTTCGAAACGTTGTTCTTCAACATTAGCATAGCCAAGTAGGTATTCCGAGTTATTCCGAGTATTTATTCCGAGATTTCCAGCGTATAAGCGTAAAATAACAATATAGTAAACCACAATCAGAGAAATGCATTAAACAAACAGGCGGACGATAAAAACATTCATTTTTACTATTTATTATTATCGTTTTTGAACAGTGGCTGAACATTGGCAGGCGGTACTGGCTTGATGCCGACAGCCAGCACTGGGTAGGTGTGATCATTTCAATATCGGCCCAGTACCGATTCTGCATTCGATTTGTGCTGGGCCTTGATTGTCTGCCAGTACTGGTAGCTCCGGCACCAGTACTAGGCCTGAACTGTGCCATTCTGATATTCGTACATGGGTCGTTTGCGAAGACCCTTCACATGAGTCCGAAGCTACGAATCGATTACTAACGAGTAATACAATTTTTTATCATTTTACGCAAGGGTCAGAGAAAAATAATGTTTGGGATAAAATCCTTTCAACCTTGCACGGAGAGAAGGATTTAGTAAAAATGTCTATATCGCTTGAGAGATATTACCATAATACACTGCCGTTCATGAATGCCTGGTCAATTTTCCTATAGCGGCCATATTCAGATCGTCCATGTATTCATGAACAGCATCGTCCACAGTAGTAGGGCACTAGGGCGCTACCTGTGGTAGGAAGTACCGGATTTATAAGAATTTTTCTTAGATATTATGATACAAAATTCTTGGATAATCTGACACTTTCTACCGTAGGTGGCGCCCTCGCGCCCTACTACTATCTGCTGTGGTAATTTTTCTTAGATGATTGATAATTTTTACTAGATCTTTCTCTCAGTGTGTCCCTTCGTCTTATCATTATCTCGAACAGTCATTTGCTTTTAATTCCCTGCGCATGCGCACTATGTCCAGAATCTTTGTTTAACGAGCCTCCACCGAGTGTTAACATTTTTCTGCAAATTTTGTGAATCCTCATTTTGCCCTGGTTTTCCCCCGCTACTCTTTGAATATCTATAAAAAATATTATTTTTTTTTTGTCGAGCCACGGTGAATTAATTGGAGCACATAGCATTGTCAATGACGCCTGTTTGCGCGACGAGCGAGGACAAACCGGCGCTGTTACATACGAAATCATTCAGCGATGCAATGGGTCCAAGTGAATATGAATTAACAGTGAATCTGACACAGTAGATATATGTAGAGGATGAGTGAGAGGTGGTGGATAGAGTTTTCGTCCTCGGCGCACTATTAATTCATTCCCATTATCGATAATGCCCGCTCGAGGGAGATTCGCCTCGCTCGTTACACAGTGTCCCCCGTTGGGACACATAGTTTTTGTCTTTCTAATCAAACTCGAGCCATCGAGGGAATAGGGAAACTTCGGAGTGACTTTGCAATGTGGTCCGAGCGTGAAGAGCTTTTCCCGTTCTACCAGCGGAAGCTCCGGGTCTGCTCCGCTCATGAAACGAGTGCATCGAGTGGATTAACTTATTCGAGTTTCTCGGCCTCTCAACAGCGGATTACACTGTACGGCACGAGTAC
This sequence comes from Exephanes ischioxanthus, assembly GCA_958510785.1. Taxonomy (NCBI): domain Eukaryota; kingdom Metazoa; phylum Arthropoda; class Insecta; order Hymenoptera; family Ichneumonidae; genus Exephanes; species Exephanes ischioxanthus. Next base: position 4,815,734 of record OY294021.1, read on the forward strand.
CGAACGAGAGTCGTTACTCAGATGCTTCATTATAATCCACTCTGCATGCTATATGGCTCGTAATCCGGCAATCGGAATATCAAACAAAATTTTACATAAAAGCGAATACGAATTGAGGCAAAAAAAAAAGAAAAAAAAATGAGGAGGAGGAGGTTGGGCCATGCGGCTGCAAACGGAAAAAAACACACGAATAGAGGAGGCATGCGTTGGTTAAAAAAAAAGCGAGTAACCTCTTTTCGCGGGCCGAATAGAGGAGGCGGTGCAGTGAATGCGAGACTGAAAGGGGCTGCACTCGGGGTTGAGGATGCTATAGAAAGGCGTGCATGCTATCGGGGTGCGTACCGTTGAATACCAGTCGAACGCCGATCGATCCGACTTTATATATACCCTCGACCCTTCCCTCTTTTTTTCTTCTTCTTCATCGCATCCCTCTTCTAACTGCCCATCATTTTACCTTGCCGCTTCGGTATCCGTCGACCCACCGATACTAACCTGTGCGCACACACACACACACGCAGACACACACACACACACACACACACACACACACACACACACACACACACACACACACACACACACACACACACACACACACATACACACACACACACACACACACACACACACACACACACACACACACACACACACACACACACACACACACACACACACGCGCGCGTAAACTCGAGAGAGAGGTAGGCCGTCTCTGCATTTACCGCCTTCATGGTCCCGGAATTAATGGGCTAACGCGCGGGTATAAAGTGGAAACGAGGGAAAGGGTAATGATTGAAAAAAAAAAAAAAAAAAAACAGGACGGGAGGATGAGTGCAGCGTTTGTTGTGGACGTTGTGCGGTCACAGTTTGTACGGTAATATCGTCGTCGATAAATAATTTTTTGAGAGAGATGCCCTCTTAAAGAGTGAATCCTGACATGGCTCTGTTTCGTCGGTGACACTTCTGTCATCGCACTCGAGGATACATTGGGATACATATTCGAGCTTCGAGTATCTCGAGGAAGGTTCCCGAAATCCTCCGTTAAAATGAATTTTAATATATTATTATTAAAATCGGTCAATGACCAGTTGGTCTCCTCGTCAAAAACGTCATATCCAAACCACTGACACTTATGCATCGTAAACTTTCTCTGTAATTCCGCTTAGGTGATCAATGAAGTAGGTGGACTACTACTATTAATAAAATTATAAAAATGTATTATCGTATTAATAAAACGTTGAAAATTGAAATTTTCATATGGCTTCCTCATATAAGTTGCAAATTTAAATTTTCATATGGCCTTCTCATAACGTTCCTTTATTTGCGAAGCTTCTTCTACGAGGAAGCATTTTCTGTATTGTTGGCTTCCTCATAGAGGAAGCTCCGCAAATAAAGGAACATTATGAGAAGGCCATATGAAAATTTAAATTTGCAACTTATATGAGGAAGCCATATGAAAATTTCAATTTTCAACTTTTATGAAGAAGCCATATGAAGATTTCAATTTTCAACTTTTTTGAGGAAGCGATATGAAAAAATGTTCAACTTGTTTTAACGTCAATGTCGTGTTTGCCTTTTATGCATACGACTGGCCGATTCAGGTTCAGCGCGAAAAAATACCCCGATGTCTTTGCTTTGTTAGATCCGTGCACCTACTTCAATTAACGAAAATACAGGGTTTTGGAAAAAAAAAATTTCAAATTATTAAGTCACTTATCCAATATTCACCGTTTTGTGGCCACGTCTAATGTATTTTTCACCCACCGATGACGAGTCTCCGAATTATTTTACTCCTAGGGCGACACTTGATACATAAACTCGTGTCGGACAAAAAATACAACTGTTCAACAAAATTCAAAAATTTCAAAATCCCATAAAATTTAAACGTTTCGATCCATTTTCGCAAAATTTAATACGAAACATTGTACAGTGTTAGTCCATTCCCATGTCAAATTTTCGATCGATACCTCCATATTTACTCGAATTAGACCGTTTTTAGTCATTTTTCAGAAAACTCAGATAAACTCAAAATCCCATAAAATCTTACCCCTTTAATGAATTTTGACCAAATTCAATACCAAAGGTCTTTGATCAAAATAGTATATTTGTGGGCAGTTTTAGGACGATTGCCCTAATTTTACGCAAGTTAGAGCTACCACGACCTTTTTTCAAAAATTTCAAAATCGCGTAAAATCTCGAAACGGGCCTCAATCTCCATGAAAATTGCACCGAGAGAAGAGACATGACCACTCTACTAGTTCACCAAATTTCAACTGGCTATCTCGAACCGTTTCCGAGTTATAGTCGTTTTAAACGACGCAAGTCTGTCACACACATACATACACACACACACACGTCCGGACGCCAGCTAAAAATCACATTTCTCGACGTTTCGGACTATTTTAAGTACTCTGACACTAAAATCTCGAAAAATTTTTTTTTCACGAAAACAAAGCTTCCTCTATGAGGAAGCAAAATTGGTATTATTGATTTTTATTCGTAATAATAAATAAATTAATGATGAATTTGGAGCTTAAATTTTTTGGAATAATCCGAGAATAAGGTTCCTGATCAGACGGTTCGAAATTAGTGGGAATCGAGGTCGGAGTCATATATGTTTGATGTCCTATCGACGGCTGGCGAACTACCAATAACGTTAATTGTTTCTGGTGCGGTCCGATAATCCATACATCTGCTGGAGAATACGAGTTGGACAGACTCGGGTGACGAGGCGGGACTGAGCGACGCCCGTATAAATATGTCCGTGATTGGATTAGACAATTTAATCAGTCAATTATAAATCGCGCACCGAATAAAGGGTTTCAACACGAGCCACTGCCGGGTCATCGGTCGACGAAATACAAAACGGGAGGGGAAAGCACCTCCACCCTCGCACCGGAAATATAACCCGATCGTCGAGCTGTGTAACGATGATGATTCTTTATTTATTTTTTTTTTTTTTTTTTTTGCAAACCTCAATTATAAATTTGAAATGGGACAACGGTCCTTGTACAATCGGCTTTTATCGATCCTTTATCCGGCCGCGCCCGATGATGGATCGATTAAATTCACATGAATGCGTTCCCGTTGGACTCCGCAGATTGGAATATCGTCGGATCGGCGAATAAGAAGAAAAACAAAACAAAAACAAAAAACAAGCAAACAGTTCCAATCCTTCGAATCGTTGACGAAAAAATTTCAATCGTGCGGGCTTATCGCGCGGGAATGGAGCGGGGGGATACGGAACGAGGGCGTAGGTAAAAATTGGAGGTGAAAAAAAGTGAAGTACAGCGTCCGGCAAATTGAACGTTTCATCCGGTCGCGAAGCGAAAAAGACCCGCGACCCACAAGAGCGTCCGAGGGATAGCGAAAAAGCTCGTTTGCTCGTTTTCCGATTTTTATTTTACCCCGACCACTCCTCGTTCTTTCGGACCTCTCGTGATATTGCTGGATGGCCGGATCGCAAAAACGCTGGTCAGACATTGCATTTTAATTGACCCGCTCTCGCTGGGCGGCGTACGGAATACACGGGTAACTTGTTTTACGTAACTGGCCGGGCTGCGCCAGCCGACGAGCCGCTATTGCCAATGTGCGTATGAGAAACTTTCAAGCTGATGAATATACAATTTAGCGGATGGCAGAGAAATTTTTACGATTCATTTCAAAAAGGCATGTTTCCGAACGGACATTTACGTCTCAAAGTCGAAAATAGCGGAGGACGGGGTAAAACGGGACACCACTAACCAATTAGGGGAGAGCGGGGCAAAATGGCACACCGGGGCAAAACGGGATAATCAGACAAAACGCAATTCTCCAATAACTTTGAAATGGTGGCGATGGTGAAACGTGGGGCAAAACGGGTTTAAAAATCCGGATGTATCATTAGGACAAAAATGGGCATCCAAAAATTATTGGAGAATTGAGTTTTGCTCCCACAGTCCCGTTTTGCCCCGCTGTGCCATTTTGCCCCGGTCTCCCCTACCACTGGTCGGATGAATTCCGGAGTTAAAAAAGGTGCACATGGCTTCCTCGTTTATTACAATTTTGCGCATAGTTTTCTCCATGAGAAACTTCGTTGATCGATTTTGGCTTTCTCATAAAGAAGGCGACGCGCAAAATTGTAATAAATGAGGAAGGCGTGTGCAAATTACTTTGCACCTTTTTTCGTAACATCAAAAAAATTCTACAGCTCTTAAAAATGAAACGGTCAACATTGAACGCTAATTGAAATCTTGATAATTCGTCCTTTTGTAGCTATTTTATGTATTTTCCCCCACTGATGACGAATCTCCAAATAATTTTACTGCTAAATACAACTTTTCCGAAAAATTCAAAAATTTCAAAATCTCACAAAATTTAACCGATTAGATCAATTTTCACCAAATTTTATACCCGACATTGTATAGTATTAGTCTATTCCCATGTCAAATTTAAGCTCGCACGGAGAAAAGAAATTTGTTGGTAGAACAAGATTTTCGTTACGGTAACAAATTTAGTTTGTCAGTATCGGGATAACAAACTGGCTTGCAACCATAGCAAAAATTTTCAAAAGACAAAGTCGAGGCTTCAAGAATATTATTAGTTGTATCAACGAAATGAATTTGATGGACAAACGATGTAAATGGTTGCATAAAAAAAAGTCAATAGAATGCATAAATTTTCCTAGCCAGAACAATAAGTTTATTGGTTGAGTCAACCAAGTCGATTGGCTCTATGAAGCAGGTAAATTGTTGAAACAAGCAATAAAATGGTTCGAACAAATAAGTAAATGGCTAATTCAACAATTGTACCAGTAGTTGGCCCAACTAACGGGGCGAACGGTAGTGGAATTTTTGATTCCATTGAAATCGGAATATTTTCCACGCGAACACAGCTCGAAAAGACGAAGCGATAGTGTAGACCTAGGTAACGATTGCTACCTAGGTAACGGAAGAGTGAGAGCACCAAGCGCGCGCGAGACAATACGCGATGCAGTGGAAACAGCAAAGCTATCCATACGGGAGCGCGAAAGCTACAGCAGACGGTCGGGTCGGCGTCACGAACCAGACTGACTATTTCATGAGGATTTCGGTAACGCGGATTTATGATAATGCAAAATCCATTGATCGGTAACTACTGATATCTCGACTATTTCCTGGCGTCATCAATATCGATAGCCGCAATACGAAGCATGGTAGCTGGTCGAGAACCCGAGCAGAAATTGGCATCAGGCTGCCTGATACGTTATCAGGCCCTGTTAAGGTATAGTCAGGGCGTGCCTGATCAGGCGAGCCTGATGAGGGCCTTATAAGGTGCAGGTCGTGAAGCACGACTAAATAATCCTCACTTCAGATGAGGCGAGCCTGATGCCAGCCTCATCAGGGCCCGATAATGTACAGGTCGGGAAACCTGACTGGATATCCTTGGCTTTTGACGAGGCTAGCCTGATAGTACCCCGACCAGGGCCTTAGCAGGTAAATCAGGCAAACTTTCTCCAGGCATGCATTATGCATGCCCGGAGAACATTGATTTTGAGAAGCGAACATTTTGCATAATGAAAATTCCAAAACATGATTCTAAGGTATTTGAGAAACAAATTTTTAGAAAAAAATTAGTTAACTTTTTTTCTAATTTCAAATAAAGTTGTAAAATTTTTACAGTTGATGTGGTTTTTTTATAGAATTTTTTTACGTTGGACATTTTTTTTTAAGAAACCCTGCAACGAATTTGGATGTTTTAATAAGTTAATTAATAAGTTAATACATAATTGAAATAATTCCAACGATTTAATAAAGAAGATTTCCTGATTATTTGTTGAACATTTATTTTTTATTTATTATAATTTTTTTACATGACTATTATACAAAATCAATATTCCTAGCATCTTCAATATGATTAATTTTTTCCGATTTTTATCTCATTAGAAAGTGTTCAAAATTCGCACTGAATTTCAGTTTTCGCCGGCAATGCATGTGTGAGGCACTTTATAAAAGTATATTTAGTCGTGTGTATACTTCTACCGGAGCTTAAAAGCAAATTCGACATTACATTTTTCAAGTTGAGGATAGCCGAGTTGGTTAAGGCACCGCCAAAGCAGTCCCCAATTGGCAAGGTCGCTGGTTCGAGTCCGACCATGAGTGAATTAAAAATTAATTTTTCCGTGATTTAATTGTAGTAATTAGTTAATTTAATCTAAAGAACAAATATTAAAGGTTCACAAGTCCGATAAAATAACGCTAATAAATAAAAAGTATTTATTATATTTTTCTCAGGAGGCCATCAGGCACCTTGATTAGGCCGTGATCAGGCAGCCTGATCAGGACCTACAGGGCAACTGCGTTACACTTCTGATCAGGGCCTGATAAGGTGCCTTATCAGGACCTGATGAAGCGTTAGGCAGTGCCTGATAGGGACCTGACGTCAGCCCGACGGCAATTTCTGCTCGGGAACCCCTACGATCGTTGCCCATAGTGCAACCGCAAAAATGAGGCCCTTCTACTAATGTAACATGGCGTAAAGGGATCCCAACCCTTTGCCCGGAAAACAAAACACTCCGCCTGCTCTCCAGGGCATTGCACACTTCTGCCGATTCGCAAGAAAATCTCTGTCTCTGTCTGGTTGTCTTCGCCGGTCATCTCCTCGAAGCGCACTTACCCATGCTGACCTTAGTGCAAAAAAACATAACGTAATCCAAAGGGATCGCGAGAGCTTCTGAACCGGTACGGTAGCTTGATCTCGTGACGTCGGCTATAGCGAGAGCGGTCTATGTGAATCGATAACGGAGCGAAAGGAAATGCAAAAACTGTAGCGCATCGAGTTTCGTACACAGAAAAAAAATATCATTGATTCAAGTAAAATTTGCTAGCGGGCTGCCAAAGAACAAAAAATTTTGTTCTTCCACTTTCTACTTTCAATTCGTACAATTTTATACCGGATTGAAACGATAACATGTCACCTTGACAGTTTTGCCGTCTATGTTTCAATATCGTATGGAATTGTAAGAATTGAAAGTAGAATTGAAACAAACATTTTTTTCTTTGGCCGCCCGCAAGCTAATTTTTTTTTTCAGTGTAACCGTGACTCGAAAAATCATGCCACAAATTATACCTTTTTTTTAGTAATTTTTCAAAAAATTCTATAAAATCTGACCGTTTGGAAAGATTTCGGCCAAATTCAATACAGAAGGTTTGATCAAAATATTATATTTGTGTGCAATTTGAGGACGATGGATCAAAATTTAGGCAAGTTGGAGACCAACAGAGAGAATTTTCATAAAATTTCAAAATCGCGTCAAATTTTTTTTTGCAGAAACATTGCTTCTGTATGACGAAGCACAATAAATGAAATTCGTAATAATTATTCCGAGCATCAGTGGAAAGTCGGGTCGGGGCAAAATGGGGTAACTCTCAACATCGCCGCCACTACGAGAGCGAACTTTTAATTCATTCCGCATTACGTTCGTCTCAATTTTACCCTCTCCAGTGTCCCGATTTATTGCGGTAAATGTTGTGCCCTTCGTTTCCGGAAGTCTGCGTTTTGGTAAGCCGAGCGGCTTTGAACTGACTTCAATGCAACAATAAACATATGCACCCGCCAAAGGCTTTTCCTCCCCCCCAGTTCTCTAAAATCCCACGAAATTCCATTGCCGATAATTCCGCACACAGCGTACACCGTGCTCGCCACCAGGAAATCATTATAATATCTCCCACAACTAATCTCCTTTCGATTATTCCGTCCGCCATATCAATGCGAATGTCTGAGGCCCCGTAACGACGTCGACCTGATTTTCATTCTCTAACCAGCGTACCGATAATAATAGCCCTGCAACGCGACTTCGATATAATTATCCTCGCGACAATATCGATCATAACGTCACCGGCTTCGTCGTTATCGCGACAGATAACGGTCTCCCTTGCGATCGACCTTCGTCGACTCGCTAAACCGTCAAATAGCTCCGTAGCTATTTATGACCGACAGGTAAAAAAATTGAAAAAAAAATAAAATAAAATAAAAAAAATAAATAAAAATAAACGACGATGCCAAGAATTAAAACCATTCGTTACTATATCCAGCCGTTGCACATTGCGGAGCGGCAAGTCCCGCCGGTGCGCGGTGCGCGAGAGGTCACGTATCGTTCTCGGGAGCTTAGTTCACGTCTGACCAAACACGTACTCGTTCCCCTGATGCGGAACGGGCGCAACGAAGCAACGGTGGAAACCCCCGTAGCCGGAGAACACCGCGCAACGTGTACCAACGGGGAGCTCCTAGAGCGGCGTCCCGTGCTCGCGGGCGCAACCACCCTCTCCCCCGTTCCCCGCAGCCCCCCTGCCTGACTTATCGCACCCCTATAAATAAAGGGTTGTATTCTCCGCGTGCACACTCCGCTACACCGTTGGACTTCGCGAGTGTATAATGGAAAGTTCACGGGACGAACGAGACCCCGGGGAGTTGGCCCGGGTGGTATACACGCTCGGCTCTGCGCGAATCTATAGCTCGACATACTGATTCTGCAGCTCGGATAGAGCCGAGTTGCAGCCGGTGGAACGGGAGTCGCGAGAGCCCCTTGTATCGACGGTGGGAGGAAGTCGGCTTCAATTTCTATGCGAACCTGACATTCGAGTTTCAGCTCGGAGCTTTTTTTGTTTGTTTTTTTTTTTTTTCTTTCTTAGCGATAGAGCAGATTGCAAGCTGCGTATCTGGCGGATTGGCTCTTTTTCTATCGAGGGATGTGGCAGAGTCTCGACGCCAAGTTCGTAAAAAAAAAAAAAACGATGTTTTGTAAGTGAGTTTTTGGCGAGTTTTGTGAGCGAGACGCTACCAACCCGTGCAGAAATTTAGTCAGGGGTGTTGTTTGGGCCCATCTAGACTTCCCCGACTTTTTACGGGGCCCGACTAGGCTTGAAGTATGGGGCCTTTATAAATTTCCTTGTTAGGCCCCATGAAGGCTTCCTCGTTAAGCCCCTACTAAATAAGTACATACATTAAATTGAAAAATATTTATTTGCGGCTCTCTCTTGGATTGTTGCGCATTGTTCATTAGAGATTCTTACTTATTGAAGATAGTAGTCAATTTAGATTGCCGAAAAAACACATTGTAAATTATTTCGCTGTTGGTGGGTTTTGAACCTGGGTCTCTGTGTTTGCTGCTCTGCGCCTTAGCTCACTCGGCTGTTCACATCTTATTAGAGTTCTTTTTTATTGTCTATTTGAAGTAAAAGAAGGTGTTATGGCTACACTTATATGAATGTGATTAAAATGATTGGAATAGAACTATTTATTCGTGAACGGTTAAAATAATTTTTTGTTATCGACATTGTGCCTTTTGTTAATAACACTTAATTAACAATCGTTGCCTTTTAATTATAAATCGAATAAAACGTTTGTAGATATTGTGCACTGAGCACTATTCATAAGAGAATAAGGTTGAAAAATTGTTTATCGATATATGATTAACGATTGTTAATTAACAATTAATTAACAATCGCTGATGAACAATTCGATAGTTGGTATAACCGAATATTAAAAAGTCCCCAGTATCGATAATTCTTGACGAAATAAATAACAATTGCACAACAATGCATATACGTGTAAACAAATTATTAACTGCATTTTTCGCATAGTCGTCACAAATAAATACAAATATAAAAAATTCCGGGAAAATAATGGATTCAATTTCTGATTTATGAATGCCATTGTTAATATTTTTCCTAATAAATGATTTATGCATTACGCTGATAATAATTTTTCTGACGTGCCAAAAATACGGCGTCACATCATTATGTTTAATAAGAGTCCAGCATTAAGTTTCTAATTTTTAATTCCTATTATGGAATCTCCAACAAACCTAAATAGGGCTTCTGTTGTAATCCTCACGGTAGATTGTTCAATTGAAGCTTAGTTTTCCTTTATAGGACCCAGCAAGGCGAAATATGGGCGCCCTTCTATGGTTTCCTTGACTATCCCTTATCATTCTATTGTGGACTCCTATATTGGGCCCTGTAGGGTCCTAGTTTGGATTCCCTATTATGGATTCCACGGGTATGCCTGTAATGGCCCTATAGTTTATCTCGGCCGCCCAACTAAATTTCTGCACGGGAAGTGGTTGTGTGCCGATATGCCGGAAGTAAGTTCTTCGCACTCGACTATCTGGGAAACAAAGCATCGGACGACACTTTTACACTGAGAAAAACAAATGGTTGGATTAATCAAGGTGCGGTGATAGGGGAGAGCGGGGCAAAAATGGCACACCGGGGCAAAACGGGATAATGAGACTAAACGCAATTTTAGAATAACTTTTGGATGGCGGCGATGGTGGTACGTGGGGCAAAACAGGTTTGAAAATCCGGATGTATAGTTGGGACTAAATGGGACATCCAACAATTGTTGGAAAATTGAGTTTTACCATCACTGTCCCGTTTTGCCCCGCTGTGCCATTTTGCCCCGGTCTCCCCTAAGTTCGAAGGCGCTATTTGGTTTACAACAAAAATGTTTGTTTATATTTATATACTTTGCATGGACTGATGCGAATAATCGTCAACGAAACAATGCTTTAGTTGTACCGAGGAAATAATAGCTTTGAACGCATGTCACCGGGACTTTTGGTTAATCCAAATATTTTTTTTTCTCAGTGTATGGTACGATTCGGACTCAAGCTTTCCAACGAGCCTAGTTACGATCATAACCTTTCAGTGAATCACCGGCTATGGGCACACTGTTACAAAAGTGCGGTTAAATCAACCAAAGATTCGGGCAGGGACGCTCGAATAAATATTATGTTGGTAGAGCTGAAAGATTGGTTAATTCAGCAATTTTTTTTTTACGATTGCACCAAATTATTTTTGACGCATTAAAATAATTTTCTCCGCCCGAATCTTTAGTTGATTCAACCGTATTTTTTTTATCAGTGCATCGTATCCCTCACGACGGTCGAAAAAATTATAAGCTCTCCTGTCAGTCTCCTCGTCTACACAGTAAAAAAAAGTTTGTACTTTTCACGACTACTTATTGTCCACAAACGTCCACAATTTTTTATTCCTTAAATTTTCTAGTTTTACAAACAAAGGTGCAAACTAAGATTCTTAATTGCACGAGAAATAAAAGGGCATTTTTGTAATATTTAAACCTGAACAAACTTCGTATTCTGATTTTACGAAATTATTTTTTACTGTGTAATGCGTTCTCTTCGCTGTGTCAGCTAGCTCATCTTTCGGGCTGCTGCAGTTGATCAGTCGGCAAATATTTTGTTGCTTTCCCTATAGCGGACTTTCTTCTTTTTGTTTGTTTACCTTCCGCGTGAAAAACGTTTGTCCGTTTCGCAGCGTTCTCTTTTATCCTCGACAAAAATTCTTCTGTGCGTACGCACAGAAAAAAATTTATTTGACGGCCACCGTTTATTTGGTTTGAGTAAAACATTCATTTGATTAAAATAAATATTTATTTAATTTAAGAAAATAGTTATTTAAATGAAATCAATATTTATTTTAATCAAATAAATATTTATTTTAATCAAATCAATATTTATTTTAATCAAATAAATATTTATTTTTATCAAATCAATATTTATTTTAATCAAATAAATATTTATTTTAATCAAATAAATATTTATTTTAATCAAATAAATATTTGACTTAAAGCAAATAAACGGTGGCCATCAAATAAATTATTTTTCTGGGTGTATACGTGGAGCACGTCGATGCAGACGCGTACTCCTGAGAGCGCGATACGAATGTCACGGTTATCGACTAACGCGAGTCATCTCACGTGCCAGACAAATTTCATTCGTTTCGTCCGCGTGCTCCCGTAGCCGTTATTCCGTAACTCTCTCGGCTCTCCTCTGTTCCGCTTTCGGAGCTCATACCGTCGGCCTAGGGCCAGCATTCGTTTGACACTCGAGACCCATCCTCGCGGTAATTTTCGTCCTTGTCACCTTTTTTTTTTACTTAATTTTTCAATTTCTCGTTTTCCATCCATTATTTACCCACTGTCACCCCCCCCCCCCCCCCCCGCGCGTACAAGCTTTCGATATCTTATCAAGTTTTCTCGCGTTCGCGTCCTTATTCTTTTTCGTTCCACGGTCTCCTCTTATTGTTCTCGCCGGGTCCGTCCCCCCGCCGCATCGAGGAGGGAACCGAGAGACGATTGAATCTTCAGTGCCGGTAATTCAATTGGTCGCTTCGCCGACCGGGCGTTATCCGTGGAAGCGAAAACGGGCGAGCGGAAGAGACAGCCGGGTATGAGAAGGTGGCTCGTCGTCCGGGGTAGACGGAACGCCTGCATTTGATCTTATTTCGCGAAATGGACGTCCCCCCATTTCCCCGGCAGGACGAGCGAACCGAGTAAGACGATCGAAAGGAGGACGGAAGAGTGACCGAGATGGAGACGACAGGGTGCGAATGCACCAGGACCAATCGCCTTTTTTTTTGCCCGGAAACCAAGCAACTTCGTCCTCCAACTTCGCTGCTTCCACCTTTCTCGCAATGTTTTCGTCTTCGCAGTGTACCAATGTGGATTTGCAAAAAAAAAAGCCCGAAGAGACTAATATAGGGGAGAGTGGGGAAAAATGGGACAGTGAGGCAAAAGACAATTTTCCAATAATTTGTGAATGCCACATTTTGTCCCAACGATACACCCGGATTTTCAACCTCGTTTTGTCCCACTTACCGCGACCGTCCAAAAGTTATTGGAAAATTGCGTTTTGCCTCACTGTCCCATTTTACCCGACTCTCCCCCAATCAAATTCAGATGGGGTGGCCAATGGTCGCGCCAAACTAAAAACCGCAAGGCTCAAATAAAAATAAATAACTACAGCAACGCGAGTGACCGAGATGGAGACGACAGGGTGCGAATGCACCAGGACCAATCGCCTTTTTTTTTTGCCGGGAAACCAAGCAACTTCGTTCTCCAACTTCGCTGCTTCCACCTTTCTCGCAATGTTTTCGTCTTCGCAGTGTACCAATGTGGATTTGCAAAAAAAAGCCCGAAGAGACTAATATAGGGGAGAGCGGGGAAAAATGGGACAGTGAGGCAAAAGACAATTTTCCAATAATTTGTGAATGCCACATTTTGTCCCAACGATACACCCGGATTTTCAACCTCGTTTTGTCCCACTTACCGCGACCGTACAAAAGTTATTGGAAAATTGCGTTTTGCCCCATTATCCCGTTTTGCCTCACTGTCCCATTTTACCCGACTCTCCCCCAGTCAAATTCAGATGGGGTGGCCAATGGTCGCGCCAAACTGAAAACCGCAAGGCTCAAATAAAAAGAAATAACTACAGCAACGCGAGTGACCGAGATGGAGACGACAGGGTGCGAATGCACCAGGACCAATCGCCTTTTTTTTTTGCCGGGAAACCAAGCAACTTCGTCCTCCAACTTCGCTGCTTCCACCTTTCTCGCAATGTTTTCGTCTTCGCAGTGTACCAATGTGGATTTGCAAAAAAAAAAAGCCCGAAGAGACTAATATAGGGGAGAGTGGGGAAAAATGGGACAGTGAGGCAAAAGACAATTTTCCAATAATTTGTGAATGCCACATTTTGTCCCAACGATACACCCGGATTTTCAACCTCGTTTTGTCCCATTTACCGCGACCGTACAAAAGTTATTGGAAAATTGCGTTTTGCCCCATTATCCCGTTTTGCCTCACTGTCCCATTTTACCCGACTCTCCCCCAGTCAAATTCAGATGGGGTGGTCAATGGTCGCGCCAAACTAAAAACCGCAAGGCTCAAATAAAAATAAATAACTACAGCAACGCGAGTGACCGAGATGGAGACGACAGGGTGCGAATGCACCAGGACCAATCGCCTTTTTTTTTGCCGGGAAACCAAGCAACTTCGTTCTCCAACTTCGCTGCTTCCACCTTTCTCGCAATGTTTTCGTCTTCGCAGTGTACCAATGTGGATTTGCAAAAAAAAAAAAGCCCGAAGAGACTAATATAGGGGAGAGCGGGGAAAAATGGGACAGTGAGGCAAAAGACAATTTTCCAATAATTTGTGAATGCCACATTTTGTCCCAACGATACACCCGGATTTTCAACCTCGTTTTGTTCCACTCACCGCGACCGTCCAAAAGTTATTGGAAAATTGCGTTTTGCCCCATTATCCCGTTTTGCCTCACTGTCCCATTTTACCCGACTCTCCCCCAATCAAATTCAGATGGGGTGGCCAATGGTCGCGCCAAACTAAAAACCGCAAGGCTCAAATAAAAATAAATAAGTCCTCTCTCCTATTCTCCTCCGACAATCAATAATAATATGTCACGTAACACATAACATGTCCCGGAATATAATATCGCGCGGCTTTACCGTACACGCTTTCTCTCCCTGCCCCCCTCCCGCTCCCTCCGCTCGCCCGATTAGACCAGCATCTGGCGTGCAGGGAAATCGTTGGGAATTCAGGTCGTTGCACTTGCGGATTCGCGCTCTCTGCACACACACACACACACACTCTCGCGCACATGTGTCCCTGTACATGTGTGTAAGCCAGAGATCTCGCACACAGCAAGCGTAAAGCGCGGCGAATGCGCCTCGCGATATTTGCACCCTGCTGAGCCCTCTCTTCTGCCCCACGTACGGTACTACGTCGCGTTGCCAGCATATTCTTGTTGTTGCACAACTACGTGTGCAGCCGTTCTTCCCTCCTCCTCTTTTCACTCCTCCGCCGAATCTGGGCCGGCGGCGCCTCCACCTCCGGTCGCACCTCCGCCTCACCCTCTCCGTATCCGTACCGAATGCGTTCACGTATTAACGGTACCACGCCGCTGCCCGTTTACAAATGTAATCGTCCAGCTTCCCTCGTTTCTCTATCCTTAACCCATCGCGATACCGGTTTATAGTGTGTTGTACGTGTAACACGGCAACACGCGAACGCCCGGCACATTCCGCCCCCCCCCCCCCCCCCCCCCGGTAACCGCGTATACGCGCTACCCTAACCGGTACACGGACCCACCCGGAAGGCTGAAGTCCACGGGCAACTAACGCCCGACGGAGAAGCATCGTGTCGAGCATTGAATGTGGATTAGCCTCCTCTTAAAAGGTTCGCATAAGCTCACGGCTTAACGCCCCGACCGTGCCCTTTTCCTCCGAGCACCGCCAAACACATCCCTTCGGCTCGCCCGCCCAACCCCCGCCTTCTCCCGCCGGGAGATCCTAATTTACGAGGCGCGGATTACAAGTACGTACGTGTACCAACGTTTCCGTTGATTCTCTCACGCGCTTCGCCAGACTGAGATCACCGCCATCGGTATATCCGCTTTTCTCCTTAACCCCCTTACCCCACCCCTTCCCTCACCCGAGAGGGACGGTCGTTCCAACCCATTTCTCTGTCGCATGGGAAGTCTCGTTCGCGAAGTTAGCGCTTACTTCGGACGACTAATTCTCATAATCCTGCGACAGTGTTTCGAATCGATATGGCCCGGCTAGTGTGTAAATCGTACTTTGGGCATATGTTTATCCGATTCTGTTTTTTTTTTTTTTTTTTTTATTTATTTTATTTTTTTAAATTACGTTTGCGTGTTAGAGGGTTTGCGTTTCATTTGGGATTCTTGCGCGAAGTCTTTTTATTTAATTTTTCTTAAGGGGAATTTTATGTTCCTGTTATGGAGTGTTTACAGTTTTGGTTAGTGAACGATCTAATGGTCGAATGCATTATTGCAAGGAGAAAAATATTATTTTTTATTCTATTAGAATCTAAATACTATTCTACAATATTATGAAGAAAACAATACTATGGGGAACAATATGCGATAGGATATCTACACGGAACTGTTCTAATAATTTCTGCCCACGATCACCATATCGCAACACCTGTCGAACAGTTATTATTATTGTTATTATTATTATTATTATTATTATTATTATTATTATTATTATTATTATTATTATTATTATTATTATTATTATTATTATTATTATTATTATTATTATTATTATTATTATTATTATTATTATTATTATTATTATTATTATTATTATTATTATTATTATTATTTATTGCGCCTAAGGCTCTAGGACTCCGTCCCCTGAGAGCCGACACCAAAATACATAAAACCACAAACAAGAGGCAGTGCAAAAAATAAACATGTGAATCTTAAATAGAGTCCTAGTCGATCGAATTACAATACCGATAACGCAGTACAAAATAGTAATCGCTGAGAATTAAGTACACAAAATCTGGGAATAAAAGAAACGTAAGAATAAAAAACAAAATTTCAAGAGTTAAAAGTTAAAGTGGCTGGATCCTTCATCAAAAAGCGAAAACACAAACGACGAAACATCTCGGGCGAAGAAGCATCGGTCATTGCTTGAGGCAACGAATTCCAAAACTTCGAGCACATAAAAATAAATATTATGGTAATTGGAAGCATTGGAAAGCTCGTGTCCGAATTACATGAAGAAGTATCTACAAAATTCAGAATCGATGCTTTGTTTTCAAATAACATCGACTCAAAGATTTCACTCTCGGCATATTCGAGTATAACTGTTTGGTAGTGTCTCGATTAATTTTTTTTAAGTACTTGGCGTCGAGCCGCTACAGAGTTTTTTTTTTTTTATATACACTGTAAAAACATTCGCTTGAAAATTAATGAACGGCATTGGAAGCTTTTTTTACATAAACTGTTTCTGAAATTTCAAACACGTGCGTTGCAATTTTACAGTATAATTTTTGTTTTTTATTAAAATAAAAATTGTTTTATATTTCAGGCAAAATATTTGTAATTTTAATATCTTGGATTTTTATTGTACAATAAAGTACATTAATGTTCAATTAATGTAAGTAATTCCGACAAATTTGAAGTTCCAGTACATTAAATTTACAATTTATTTTTACAGTATATGTGGTTTTATTTGTCCGAGAATACAAGGTATGTGTCGAATGCACAGGCTTTCGAACCAAACTGACAGCTTGTTCTTATAAGTCTGACGTTAACGCACGCCTTTAATCACCTATCTGCGTCCATCCGCGAACAATAAATAAGCCCTTACGTGAGCGACTCTCGGCGGTAACTTTTATCTTCGTCGATTTACATTTTAGCAAATTATGTACAAATTTTAAGTATAATTTTTACATGTAAATAGTAACGACTAAGGCATTTGTAGGTTTGACGAGGAGCACAAAAAAAAAAAAAAAAAAAAAAAAAAAAAATTGCAAACTGCGACGAACCGGTGAGTAACTTTATGAAAATGAAACCGAGCGTCGTATTTTTCTTTAATTCCACAAAGCCCCGTTCCCTGCAAAGGGTAACTGAACGGTGCGCCCTACATTGCCTCGTGCCCCACGCTCGCCCAACTCTTTCGATTGCCCGGGTGAAAATTGCGTGACCGAAGTAACTTTATTATCCACATGCGGACACTTGTCCAGAGCGGAACGGGACGGCGGGTAGGAAAAGTAGAAGCGAAGTAGAAAGGGTTGCTCGCGCTCCGATGCAAATTTGATGGGGGGATAAAAAAATGCGAAAAAAAAAAAAAATGAAAAACCTCATTCGTTCCTTATTCCAGTTAATTTTTTTGCTCTTTTCCCGATCTACCGCGGATGAGGCATAAACCGTGTCCAAATAAGTGCGCGCGCACTATTCTGCTTCGTTCGCGTCTATTCTCGTTGTACCTAAATGAGATTGGGCTAGAGGGACGCATCTATGTCCCGCGCTATACACCGGGCGATATTAATGTAGGCCCCTCCCGAAGATACTTCATCGCGCTTCTGGATTTCCGGTATAAAGTTAGCTGCCGGCGAACACCTCCGAGCGAGTCTATTAACGGCGCTGAGGCCACGGTGCAGCGCGCGATCGCTACTCTCACTCTCACCGACGCGGTCTCCGCATTTCCAGATTATGAATAAATATGAGATGTTAATTAAAAGTTTCGATCTACGTTTTGCGACGAGTTACAGTCGCCTCGGGCCTGCAAAGCAGGTCGAACCGGGATTCACCGGAAATGGTATCCTAGAGTCGAAACTTGATATCGCGGAAATTGTACCTCAACTGGAATGACAGACTTCTCCGCGTTTCCGTTTGCTTCGAGAGCGCGGGCGACGGAAGCGTTTGAATATACGATTCGATCGTGACGAGAAAAGTAAGACGTATCGACAGACGCGTCCGCCGTGATTGAAAAGGGCGGACAGTTATAACTTTCGTAAACTGGACGTCTTAAAATCAAAAGAAAACGAGAGTTATTCGTCTATCTCGATGACGGAGTTGATAACTATGAAAATTTAGTTTTCAGCCACAGTTGTAGCAATAATTGTCAGCAAAAGTGGTAGCAATCATTTTCAGAAAAAGTTGCAGCAATCATTTTCAGCAAAAGTTGTAACAATCATTGTCAGCAAAAGTTGTAGCATACATTTTCAGCAAAGATTCTCAGCAAAGATTCTCAGCAAAGATTCTCAGCAAAGATTCTCAGCAAAGATTCTCAGCAAAGATTCTCAGCAAAGATTCTCAGCAAAGATTCTCAGCAAAGATTCTCAGCAAAGATTCTCAGCAAAGATTCTCAGCAAAGATTCTCAGCAAAGATTCTCAGCAAAGATTCTCAGCAAAGATTCTCAGCAAAGATTCTCAGCAAAGATTCTCAGCAAAGATTCTCAGCAAAGATTCTCAGCAAAGATTCTCAGCAAAGATTCTCAGCAAAGATTCTCAGCAAAGATTCTCAGCAAAGATTCTCAGCAAAGATTCTCAGCAAAGATTCTCAGCAAAGATTCTCAGCAAAGATTCTCAGCAAACATTCTCAGCAAACATTCTCAGCAAACATTCTCAGCAAACATTCTCAGCAAACATTCTCAGCAAACATTCTCAGCAAACATTCTCAGCAAACATTCTCAGCAAACATTCTCAGCAAACATTCTCAGCAAACATTCTCAGCAAACATTCTCAGCAAACATTCTCAGCAAAGATTCTCAGCAAAGATTCTCAGCAAAGATTCTCAGCAAAGATTCTCAGCAAAGATTCTCAGCAAAGATTCTCAGCAAAGATTCTCAGCAAAGATTCTCAGCAAAGATTCTCAGCAAAGATTCTCAGCAAAGATTCTCAGCAAAGATTCTCAGCAAACATTCTCAGCAAACATTCTCAGCAAACATTCTCAGCAAACATTCTCAGCAAACATTCTCAGCAAACATTCTCAGCAAACATTCTCAGCAAACATTCTCAGCAAACATTCTCAGCAAACATTCTCAGCAAACATTCTCAGCAAACATTCTCAGCAAACATTCTCAGCAAACATTCTCAGCAAACATTCTCAGCAAACATTCTCAGCAAACATTCTCAGCAAACATTCTCAGCAAACATTCTCAGCAAACATTGAGGCCACCGACAGGGATAACGGGCAGGTGGGGCGAGACGGTCCGAGAAAAAAAAAATCAGTCTCCGTAGTAAGGTCGACATCCTATTTTGCCCCGAATTGTAGAGGCTTGCCGACAACAAACGTTTGCTAAATGCCCGAAGCTTTTTTTCTCCGCGTACCCAGTTACCACGAACGATTCACCGGACGGGGATAACCGAACCGGGAGTGACTCGACGGTATTTTGGCGACGATTCAAGACCCTCCTCAAGTTCCCTCAAGTCCCGACGGGAAATCCAAAATCCGAGAATCGCGGCGCGAGTGAAAAGGGTACGGTGAGAAGATTCCTCGCAATTTTTTCCCGGCTATATATCCTTCACGCCAGGATATCGCGGCCTGTACACTCATCCACCCTCCTCCCCCCTCGATTCGAATCTGATATATATATATAAATCGTGAAACGAGAAGAGCGCGAGGCAGAGATACGTTCTCGCCGAGCATCAAAGCCATTTCCAGCAGTGCCGCTGGTCGGATAGTTGAGATGTCGGGGTAAAGAGGGCTTTAGACAACCCGCGAACCTTCGCAGGATGGTGGAAGCGAAACGGGTAAAGCAGAGAGTGTTCGACCCCGGGACTCGGAGTCTCTGGTATCCGGATAGAAAATCGAGAGGGATTCTCTCCCGCGGCGACTCCGTACTGCGCTCCGTACGACCCAGAAACCCGGCAAGACACTTGGTAACCCGACTCGATAGGTGAGACGGTGGCGGGAGGGAATGAGTGAAAAAAAAGGTGGCAAAGCGGAGCGGGAAAGATGAAGAAGGAACATATATATCCGTATATATACATCATATATATATGTATGTATCTATACTGTATATATATATATGTACGTATATATATATGTATGTACGTATATATATATGTATGTACGTATATATATATGTATGTACGTATATATATATGTATATATATATGTATATGTATGTACATGTATGTGTATGTACGTATGTATGTACACTATATATAGAGCAAGGGGAAGATAGAGGCTCCGATGCGAGGGAAGAGCGCGTTCTCCCGAGCGAACGAGCAGCCGCCCGAGAAGGAAAGTTTCCCCAAGCTCGGGGTAGGAGAGAGCGGGGTTGAGCATTATCGCTCCGAGTCTAAACTTCGAAATCCCCAAATGCGTCCACCTTTTCCTCGCTTCCACTCGTGCCGCTATGTGCACTATGTATATGTTCTCCTTTCTTCTCTGGCGAACGTAGGCCATGCCGCTGCTGCTGTTGGCTCCGAAAAACTTTTGTCGCCGCGAGGGCGAAATAAGAAGGAGGAAAGGTTGTTCATCGGTTCGCCTATATATTTCTCTATCCTCGTTCGTCCTGTAAGCGCAGCTTCGGAGAACAAGCCTCGGCGGGATTGGGATTCAGGGGAGACGTGAGAATCGCGTCAATAAGGGTTAGAAGAAAAGCTTACGGTTCCTCCTTCCCTCGGTCTGTCCGGGGAAAATTCGGAAGAGGGTACAAACTTGATTTTTATCAACGGTTCTCTTGCGGCAAGCCGGCAATTCGATTCAATCGTTCACCGACCGTTGAGGATGGAGAAACATTGAAGGGATTTTTTTTTTTTTTTTTTTTTTTTTTACCGCTCATTTGTCGTCGATGCAGGGTGTACCGATGGGTGTATCGGCGGGCCGTGGCGTGTGAGCAAAGCTCGCCGAGAGTTAGCGTGCGAATGGAGAGGTTCGTGAAAAGCTATGGGAACGGGAGGGGGTTTCGAGGGTGAAACGGAACAGAGCTCTTCGTTACCGACAATTTCGAAGGTTCGAACGAGCGGCGGAACGCTACATAATTCAAAGACTGGGCAGCTCCCGGCTACGGAATAGCCTCTGGTCTCCGGGTAGCGAGAAAAATTGCTCGCCCCCTCGTCGATCGCTCGTCGCCCCCCCCCCCCCGTTTTCCATCGATTGACTGATATCATCGGCCTAATGAGTCGGCGAATCGCGCTACTTTACCGGAGTGGCTGAAAAAATTACATAACACTCAAACTAGTCTCGTTTTATTTTTTTATAGCACGTAAAAAAAGAGTAAAGTCACATCGCTGCTTGTCTTCAAGGAGGTTGGAGCGCTTCACACCAGTCAAATGAATGCACATTTATAGAGTCGTTTATACAAACGACTCTATTTACGTATCTATTAATTATACGGCAGATGTCCTTAACCTAGAAAAACCTTAATTGCAATGGATTTGCAAAAATATTAACTGGTTTGTGTTAATTTTCGAAAATGTATTCAATTATTTTCAATTTTTTCAAAGAATAATCCGTAATCTTTTCTCGATTTTGATGTATCACGGCTCATTCTCTTCTTTCAAAGATGCTCCACGAATTCATCGTCTAAATATTCGATAGATATTATCCGTTTAAAAATTACAACTGTTTATTTATGAAGGAATTTCATCAATGAATACAAAAAGGCTGTTACTTTTAGACCGAAAATACTATCGAATATCTAGATAGTGAATTCTTAGATCATCCTTTAAGGAACAGAATGAGCCATGATACATCAAAATCGAGCACAAATTTCGGATTATTCTTTGAAAAAACTGAACGAATATGTACCTTTTCGAAAATTTGCACAAACCAGTTAATATTTTGTCAAATTCGATGCAATTAATGTTTTTCTGGATTAAGGACAACTGCTGTAAGAGAAATCGCACGTCTAGAACAACAGTGTAACATTTTGTATGGCAATCCCGTGAGAGATGTCACACTGTTGTTTTATGGGTGCGAAATAACGCTGCACTACAATCGATAGACGCGTAAAAGTTAGTACAAACTACTAAAAATTTAGCACTCATTTGACAAGTGTGCCCCCCCCCCCCCCCCCCCCCTCAAACCCCCTTTAACCCCCTTAAAATCGGCCGACACATCGATATATCTACACTGAGAAAAAAAATCGATTGAGTCAACAAAATGAGCGCTTACGGGTGGCGAAACAAATTTTTGGTTGATCGAACGAAATAATGGTTGTATTAAGTAAAGAAAAATTTGAATCGATGGCCTGTTAGTTCGATCAACGAGGTATTCCTTTCGATCAACCAAACATTTGTTTCGCCACCCGTAAGCGCACATTTTGTTGACTCAATTGATTTTTTTTCTCTGTGTACGTACATCAGATCGGCTGTACAAAGTTAACGAAATACGCCGTGAGCTTTCAAGTAAATGAGTCGGCGCGATGCATACACCTGTTCATCGGACATACAGTTGAGCGAAAAAAATTACTGACCATAAACAGGAGCGGGATTTCCCGAGGCACGTGTATCGCGTATAGAGAGCACTCAACATGATGCTGGTTCAGTTAATGGTACGCTTGCAGCGTCAGTGGTACGAGCAACAATGAACGGCCCGAGCTTTCAAATTGTATGCATATGGCCGCAGTCTCCGTCCCTCTTCGCTCCGTTCCGTCTGCGAGAAGTCCGGGCACGCGGAGTCTACCGGAAACCCCCGGTATTCCCGTATCCACTGTAGGTTCGCGAACGTTGTCACGGTGTGCGGAGATGATTCGTGTATACTCGTCCGCGAACCGAACGGGACACGCATGTGCGAAGGGATTAAAAGCTTACCTTTGCGGATGGCAGCGGGACTCGGGGTGGCGAGGACGAGCAGAGCCAGACCGAAGAAGCCCCACCATAAACTCCAACTTCCAGCCGCGAGTGCAGGCATCCTTTCCCAGCCGCCGCTCCCTCCTCCTTCCACCCCCCGTTGAATGTCAGACCTATTTTTACTTCCTCTCCTGCAGACTCATTTGCGATCACCACCTGTAACCCGTTAATCAAACCGTACTTTCGTTAATTTTTTCGTTATTTATCGTCGCCTTTAAATGGTGAGTTAAAAAAAATATATATTGTAACGAATATGTCGCTGACTATTCGTTGAGACACACGATATTAGTTAGGATTGACAATAGACAGACGAACGGACGATCGATACAAGATCGATCGTCATGTAAAACAGTCTGGACTGACACGTCTGAACGAACAGACGTGTGACAGCTCGTGCTCGGGATATTTAGAAGCGATTGTACTAATAATATCCGCCCCCAAACTAAATACGCGCGTTATTCATTTGCTCGGTCTTTACATTTGGTGTCAGAAGTGGGATGACGATCCCTGGGAAAATATTTATCGGATAGAACTCAAAATTGAAGTCTCGATGGCTTCTGGGAAAAATTGGAAGAAGGAAAAAGGGAAAATTGTGATCTCGATGACACTTCATGACTCATGGGGACGAATAGAACTCAAAATTGAAGTCTCGACGGCTTCTTCAAAAAAAATTGGAAGAAGGAAAAAGAAAAAAATTGTGATCTCGATGACACTCCGTAAAAACGATTGAAGATAACTCCGAATCGGTAGAAGGCGGTTGGATAGAACTACGAAGGATTGACACAGGCAAATAGAAATTACGTATTTTTATACTTTCGATTATATACGGAAAATGAGTGATTCTTCTCTCTCGTGTCATCGACTAGGGTAGTCAATTTGTCGAGTCGTGTTCGGTTAGATAGAATTATTTCTATGAGTATATTAGCATTGATAAAGTCTGGAAAGTGTTGAGAATTGCTTGGCTGGAGCTTTTGGACGGCTTTTTGGACTCCCGTTGAGTGGAAAGCGTCCTAGTAAGTTTCCGAACAATTCTTTTTAGGGGGTAACTGCTGGGCCTGAATGACAGAGTTACAGATTGGGGCACTGTTGGCCGATGAGAGGTTTCGAACAGTGACCGATGATTTAATGTAGAAAAATCTTTCCAGATGAATATTTATGATGATGTGTCGTGTTATTATAGAATCAGTGGTACATTGATTGAATTTCAAAGTCGATAATGAGAGTGAGAGAGAAAGAGAGAATAATCATTAAAATAATTTTGTCCCATGTGCAACTAGTATTTGCAGAATGCTACGCGATTAATTTGTGTGTCACAGGTCAAATTTTGAAGATGCTGTGACATGATCAGAATCCTTCCTATTCGAATCCTTCCGTATAGCCAAAAGGTACAATTGGAGAAGATTGAATAAAAGGAAAGAAAAATAATAATGTATTGAATTAAGTATTTAAGCAATGATTAGAAATGGACTAGACACAAACCGAAATAAGACAAAATGACATTATTTAGCTCGGATTTGAACAACGAATCTAGGAAAAAATGTGGTTATTTAGCATTGTGAACACTGTTCCTCCCAAGGTTTTCGGCCATGGTTTTCCTTGTGGACATGGACGAATGTCGGAACAGTGTAAATTAACGAATATTGGACGGATTTTAGAATGATGGACCCGTGGCACATCTTAGGGTGGACTAGGAGTTGCCGGGGCGGCAACTTATGAGGAGAGGAGTAGTGTAACGAATATGTAGCTGACTATTCGTTGAGACACACGATATTAGTTAGGATTGACAATAGACAGACGAACGGACGATCGATACAAGATCGATCGTCATGTAAAACAGTCTGGACTGACACGTCTGAACGAACAGACGTGTGACAGCTCGTGCTCGGGATATTTAGAAGCGATTGTACTAATAATATCCGCCCCCAAACTAAATACGCGAGTTATTCATTGGCTCGGTCGTTACAATATATATATAACCGATAGCGGTGGATGCGCACTTGGCGCACGGCTCTGGTGGTCCCCCAATTCAAGCAGAATCGTTCGCGATCAGTACCTGGATGGGTGGCCGCTTCGCCGTGCGTTAGCTGGCGCATCGACCGTTGAACGGGAGGCGCTTTCTTCTGAGACTTTGGTGTCTCTGCACTTTACTCAAGTACAAAAATACTAGAGGGTCAGTAGAATGTGGCCGTCTGGACCGGCACGGGTTTTCCGCAGTTTCCCCGTGTCCCCGGCAAATGCGGTACAGTGTAGCTAAGTCGGCTAAGGACGCAATGAAAGTTAGGTAGGTTTGCTGAGTGCGGGTAGGGAGTGCTAGGGGCGAATCGGAATGGGCTTCCGTAAAAACCCGGAGGGGTATGCGGTGGAAATGGAACAAAAACAAAAAAACAAAAAATATATATATTTATATATATTGAGACCGACAGCGGTGGATGCGCGATTGGCGCGCGGCTCCGGTGGTCTCCCAAGTCAAGCAGAATCGTTCGCGATCAGTACTTGGATGGGTGGCCGCTTCGCCGTGCGTTAGCTGGCGCATCGACCGTTGAACGGGAGGCGCTTTCTTCTGAAACTTTGGTGTTTCTGCACTTTACTCAAGTGCAGAAATACCTGAGGATCGGTAGAATATCGCCAGCTGTACCGACATGGGTTTTCCGCAGTTTCCCTGTGTCCTCGGCGAATGCGGTACAGTTGGGGGGAAGTAAGTCGGCTGCGGACGCACGGAATTAGAGTAGGTTAGCGAAGTGCGGATAGGAAAGTGTTAGAATAGGTACACGGTTAGGCTAGGGGGGGAGCTAAGGTAAAAACCCCTAAGGGGTATACCTGGAACGGAACACGTAACTTCCCCACCGAAATATACCAAGAATACTCTAGTAAAGAGAATATATATTGTAACGACCGAGCGAATGAATGATCAAGGGTAAATATCACGAGTACGAACTGTCACACGTCTGATCGTTCAGACGTCTCAGTCCAGACTGTGTTACATGACGATCGATCTTGTATCGATCGTCTGTCCGTTCTTTCGCTCGTCTATTGTCAAGCCTAACTAATATCGTTTGCCTCAACGAATAGTCAGCTACATATTCGTTACAATAACCCGAGCAGAAATTGGCATCAGGCTGCCTGATACCTTATCAGGCCCTGTTAAGGTATAGCCAGGGCATGCCTGATCAGGCGAGCCTGATGAGGGCCTGATAAGGTGCAGGTCGTGGAGCACGACTAAATAATCCTCACTTCAGATAAGGCGAGCCTGATGCCAGCCTCATCAGGGCCCGATAATGTACAGGTCGGGAAACCTGACTGGATATCCTTGACGAGGCTAGCCTGATAGTACCCCGACCAGGGCCTTAGCAGGTAAATCAGGCAAACTTTCTCTAGGCATGCATTATGCATGCCCGGAGAACATTGATTTTGAGAAGCGAACATTTTGCATAATGAAAATTCCAAAACATGATTCTAAGGTATTTGAGAAATAAATTTTTAGAAAAAAATTAGTGAACCTTTTTTTCTAATTTCAAATAAATTTGGACAATTTTTACAGTTGATGTGGTTTTTTTATAGAATTTTTTTACGTTGGACATTTTTTTTAAGAAACCCTGCAACGAATTCGGATGTTTTAATAAGTTAATTAATAAGTTAATAAGTAAATACATAATTGAAATAATTCCAATGATTTAATAAAAAAAGATTCCCTGATTATTTGTTGAACATTTATTTTTTATTTATTATAATTTTTTTACATTACTATTATACAAAATCAATATTCCTAGCATCTTCAATATGATTAATTTTTTCCGATTTTTATCTCATTAGAAAGTGTTCAAAATTCGCACTGAATTTCAGTTTTCGCCGGCAATGCATGTGTGAGTCACTTTATAAAAGTATATTTAGTGGTGTGTATACTTCTACCGGAGCTTAAAAGCAAATTCGACATTACATTTTTCAAGTTGAGGATAGCCGAGTTGGTTAAGGCACCGCCAACGCAGTCCCCAATTGGCAGGGTCGCTGGTTCGAGTCCGACCATGAGTGAATTAAAAATTAATTTTTCCGTGATTTAATTGTAGTAATTAGTTAATTTAATCCAAAGAACAAATATTAAAGGTTCACAAGTCCGATAAAATAACGCTAATAAATAAAAAGTATTTATTATATTTTTCTCAGGAGGCCATCAGGCACCTTGATTAGGCCGTGATCAGGACCTTACAGGGCAACTGCGTTACACTTCTGATCAGGGCCTGATAAGGTGCCTTATCAGGACCTGATGAAGCGTTAGGCAGTGCCTGATAGGGACCTGACGTCAGCCCGACGGCAATTTCTGCTCGGGAATCTCGCTAAACCTGCTAATTATTGGACCTGGCCAGTCGTAAGCGCGTGCCGCTGACGTACGTTCTAAGACTCCCCCCCCCCCCCCCCCCCATAAACCTTTCCTCTCACGACTCGCTAACTGTTTCCTCTATCGTGAAAACTCATCAATCCTGTCACTCTATATAAAACCTTGCTCATAAATTCTGATGCTCATTTGTCAATACACTCTTATTTGAACCATCGCTCTGACGTTCCTAATTAATTCACATACGCCCGGTTTTCATGTATCACTTTGCCCATAAAATCACCCTGACATTTACTAATTGCTCACAATGATATATCCATTTCCCACGCGCTCGTAAATCTTAGAATTCGGGAATGTAATAAAATCCGTAATCCCGCTCTTCCTTAGTTCAACCTACATAACTCGAATATTTCTATGCCGCATTTATTTACTTACGATCTTCATCTCCACAGTAAACAGATCCTCCCTTCCTTTCTACAGAAGTGACAAACGTATATCTTTCTCCCCTTCCCCTCACAACGGAAGCATACGCTGTTCTCTTTTAATAGTACATCCCTCATAAAATCTCGTTCTCCCACTGGATCGTAAAATCTTTAAAAATTAGAAACACAGGGAAGATACTAAGGGACGATACTAGTATACAAAGTCGACAAATTTCGAATCATATATCAGTTACATCACCGTCACCGAACCTTCAGCAACGAATCTCTGCACAGAGCGAGCAAGGCTCTGCAATTACTGAACTCTAGCCCTGCAAGGCAGAGTCCAGCAGTTTAAATTGAAACGAGCAAGTCGGTTCGAATTTGTAAAACTATTTTTACCATCGAATTAATCTTCTTGAATATATATATATATATTTTTTTTATATTTGTTCCATTTTTCCACCGTACACCCTTCTGGGTTTTTACGGAACCCCATCCCGATTCCGCCCTAGCACTCCCTACCCGCACTAAGCTAAGCTACCTAACTTCCAGTGCGTCCGTAGCCGACTTAGCTACACTGTACCGCATTTGCCGGGGACACGGGGAAACTACGGAAAACCCGTGCCGGTACAGACGGCCATATTCTACTGATCCTCCGGTATTTTTGCACTTTGAGTCAAGTGCAGAAACACCAAAGTTTCAGAAGAAAGCGCCTCCTGCTAAACGGTCGATGCACCAGCTAGCGCACGGCTGAGCGGTCACCCATCCAAGCACTGACCGCGAACGATCTTGCTTGACTTTGGAGACCACCGGAGTCGTGCGCCAACCGCGCATCCACCGCTGTCGGTTCTTCTTGAATATATTTTGTATCATTTGAAAATTGAAGACTCCGACTTAAAACACTTATTTCTGCATACCCTGTGTTCGCCTGTTGTTCTCTCAGAGGCTCACTACCTCTGTCCGTATTTTCTTTACAAATCCAGGGCAGTACGGCGAGGTCTCCGTCGCTGGGTAAAGGGCTAACGCCCCGACACAAAAGAGAGACCGTTCATTTAGGGGTCTTACCGAGCGAACTCACTATTCGCTGGTCTGGACGTAACAATACCTAGCAAAAAATCCTTAGGGGCGCCGCATTCGTCGTTTGTAGCCAAACGGAAAGAACCCATGTGCGAATATCTGTACGGTGCCGGAGTTATAAAAACGGCCCAGAACTGGGATGGGACCGATTGCCAAGTCTCGTTTGCCTATTCTCGGACAGTATTGGCAAACAACATTATCAGTAATGGGCCTATGCAGCTTGCCAGTACGGGGCCAAGTCCAGAGCTGCTAACATGGCCCAGAACTGGGACAGTTACAGTTGCCGAGTCTTAATTGCCGGCTCTGTCCCCGTACAGATGAAAAACTTCACCAAGAATGGGCCAACCTTGATTGTCAGTACTGGACAAAGTTCCGAGCCGACAATAGGGCCCAATACTAGAACAGCCCTTGTTGCCAAGTCTTGTTCAACGACCAGGGCCTAGTGCTGATGAACAACTTCACCAAGAGTTAGCCATCGTTAATAGACCGTATTAGATCAAATCCTTTTTTATATCAAATTTTATATCCGTCGTAGTACTGGGCATGTACTGGTTGCCAGAGTTCAACCAACGCTTTCTCAAAAATATCAAAGTATGAAAAAGATAAATTACAAATAAATTTTATATAGAACTCAGTGACTGAAGAATAAATATTGATGTATTTTATGACTATTCGATCGTATGAACTTAGTGTGACAATATGCAAGCATTTGCTCAACTGATGTACAAGTTTCGAAACGTTGTTCTTCAACGTTAGCATAGCCAAGTAGGTAAGATCTAGGACTAGTAACCGTAGGGTCGCAGGTTCGAATCCCATCACCGGTCGAAAAATTTATTCCGAGATTTTCAGCGTATAAGCCCAAAATAACAACAATACAATAAACTACGATCAGAGAAATGCGTTAAACAAACAGTCGGACAATAAAAACATTCATTTTTACTGTTTATTTCTATCGTTTTTGAACAGTGGCTGAACATTGGCACGCGGTACTGGCTCGACGCCGACAGCCAGCACTGGGCAGGTGTGATCATTTCAGTATCGGCCCAGTACTGATTCTGCATTGGATTTCTGCTGGGCCTTGATTGTCTGCCAGTACTGGTAGCTTCGGCACCAGTACTAGGCCAGAACTGTGCCATTCTGATATTCGTACATGGGAAGTTGTCGAATTTTTTGGGTACAAACGTCGAATCTGGCACCTCCTAGAATTTTTTGCTAGGGAAAGGGACCGTCGTTCGTGACGTTCAATTTGAGATCGAAATCTGTACTTTACAAGGGTGGGAGGAAAATAAGAAAAGAAATGTCGTTTTTAAGAAATACCCTAATATAGTATATATAAATATATTTATTTAGTTATATAGAGTTATGTAGAGTGATGAGAAAGTATCGACTTACGTTTTTTGCGTATTTTTTGCTCAGTTTTATTATATATATATACCCAAATGGGACGGCTAATTTTGGGCTGCTGCGCCGATCGCGGGCGGTATTTTTTTTCTCGGGGAAGAAACATGGTCGGGGATACAGGACAATCTTGTAGAGTAAACAACGCGTCGGAGTATAATTTCCGGGACGAACAAAGAGACCGCAAAGTAACTTTGTCGACGTCCCTCGGGTGTTCTCGCGCGTCTCGTAAAAAAGCGGACGGAACGCTCCAGCTGGTATGATGAAATAGGAGAAAAGTGGGAAAGACGATGAAGACGACTGCGACGACTTTTCACGCTGATTCCATGCCCCAGCGCTTTACGAGCGAACGCCCGGAGCTGAAAAACGCGTACACAACCCGAAACGAGAATGAGATACTAGATAGCAAGAAACGTCCGTGAAATTGTGGCACTCTTCTTTTATATTATATACACACGCCGCGTGTCAGCATGTATATTACATGTATATGTATATATATATATATATAAAATCCAGTAGTCGTTTATCGCTAACATAGGTCGTCGGCGCTGGAGCGAACGCGAACCACACAAAGAACGATACACATGAACGTTTGTGATTTTTTTTATTTATTTTGTACTTTATCATTTTTTTTTTTACATCCGTTTCACGGCTCTCGCTTTTCCACTTTTCTCTTTTTGCATTCGACCAACGTTGATAAAATAAAAACTTCTAATAACACGCTACGAGACCGAAAATAACAAACAAAAAAAGATTAAAAAATAAATAAAGCGGGTGCTGACAGTAAGCAAAACGAAAAGTGGTACAGAGCTTTGCCGGAGGACCCGTGACTAAAGTGTTTAGGTTTCCGGTTGTGTGCGACTCTTCACTGTGCGGGCCTTCGCTCGCGCTTCAGTTACCATCGTGCCTCTTTCCGCGTCTTTTTTTTTTTTTTTGCGTACACACAATTTCCCGTACTGGGACACCCGGATAGCCAGCCAAATCCTCCTTTTTTATTCAGCCTTTCAGTGAATTACTCTTGCGGGCGCCGGAGGACTGTAAACCAATACTCGCAGGGTAACTGATGCACATCGTATTGCGTGTAGTGCCGTGCGTGCGGTGGTGTTCACTCGTTTATGGTCAACGAGCATTTCCGCGGTAACACCATACAATGGTCAAGCACTCCCCCTCCGCACCCTCTCACTCGATGTTTCACTATGTTATTTTTCTACATCCAGATTTGCGCTTCTCGTCTCGCTCTCTTTATTTATATTTTTCGTAAGGCTACTTTGGCTTTGTACGGAACACGAATGCCACCGAGAGGATTTAAGCTGAGAAAAAAACAGTTGTAAATAAAAAATTTCATATCCCTTTATTCGCAAAGCTTCTTCTATGCGAAAGCAGTTTCTGTACTTTTGGCTTCGCGAATGAGCGACGAAGCTTTCCGGGTAAAGGGATATTATCAGTCATGAAGCGATATGAAAAATGTTAATTTCAACTTTTTTTCAACGTCAACGTCACGCTTGACTTTTAGGCAAAAAAGCTGTCCGATTCAGGTTCAGCGCTGAAAAAAACAAAAAATGTATGGCTTTGTGCGCTCCGGATTTCTTTTACTTTCATTTTATACTCGAGAAATCCAAAACATACTGCTTTATCCAGCTCTTTCGATCCCGTCATGTCGATCATCTTGTGTATTTCTTGCCGGAGAAAAGGATAGGGAACGGGGTTTGTCCGCGATGCCACCGGGAAGCAAATAAATCGATATTGGAATACACGCAAAATCACTAATTTTAGCAATATTGGCTATAAAAATGCCCGATAAACTATTTTCGTTAGTCATCGCTCCTTGACTATATTTAGTGTATTTTTTCAAACTGATCACGAATCTTCCACTTTTTTTATTCACAGATGAATATTTAATACAAAAACTTGCGTTGAACGTGAAGAACTCATTTTTCATGAAATTCAAAAAATTCAAAGTGTCATAAAATTTTTACGGTTCGTTCTATTCTCCCCAAATTGAATAGCGACCATGGGCGATGATATTCCATCTATGTACAACTTTTTGCCCCGACAACTAAAAAGTTGCAAGAGTTAGAGCTCGAACTGACATTTATGAAGAAAAAAAAAATTGCGTACAAAAAGAACAATTACAACCTTTTTAATACAATGTTGAAGAAACATTTACTATTATTAACCATACATACTGTTCCTGAAATGTCAGCTTGATCGCTCGAATTATAGCGGATTGAGTTTTTCGCCTCTCATTCGTACTCACAGACTCAGCATACATCCGGGCATTTTTTCTAAATGTGATCTTTCGACGTTTCGCAACATTGTTGAACACTCTGACACAAAAAACTTGAAATTTTTTGTTCCACCAAAACCAAGCTTCCTCCACGAGGAAGCAAAATGAATAAAAATTATTTCACAGCACCAAAAAGTTCCACTTTTTGGATTCTGCAAAGGAACATCCAACAAAGTAAACTTGATTTTGTTTTTGTCTCAAAATAAATTCGATCCCACTACAACGAATTATATTCTCATACCGAACATACCCAGATAGCATTTTGCCAATAACCCGCCAGCAAATAGGCAGCATATATCCGCACGGGATGCCGGCAAAATTGCGACATGTGCCTATGTTTTTGCCAGCATTCAATGCCGAAAATTCTTAGGAGCATATTGTCGGCTCGTTGTCAACACGGCTTGCTGGTGCTTTGCGTCTCACTACGAAGATTAATTTACTTGAGTCATGGTTATTTTGGGTGAAATTTAAAAAACAAATTCGATTTCTTATAAAATTTAAGTGCCTCTATCGTTTCTCACAAAAAATCAATTTCAAGAATCGTTAGTGCTAGTCCATTTGTGTATCATATTTTATATGATACACAAATGGACCATCCGAAATTTTGATCCCTTTCACAGCTGGTAAGAATAAGAAATCAGCTTATAGCAAACCTTGTTGGATTTTTTTGCTACCAATATGCTGCGATCTCGTGCTAGAAACGAATGTTGCAATATTGCTGACAAGCAAACAGCAAAGTTTGCTGTCAAGCAATTGCCCTCGTTTGCCTCAACTACGGTTGGCTGTCTAGGCAGTATCGCGAATGTTGGACGTTTCGTTGACTTCTGTAATTTTTATTACAATTTATTTTCTCATTAAAAATAAATAATCGTATTTCCATTAGTTGCATTAGTTATCGCGTCTGTTCGACTACTCCTCGACTCATCTCGCATTACTCGATATTCGCTTCTAGCCGAGGAGTCGATGGAACGGGGAGGAGGGTCTGAGGACCTTATATTTATAAACCCTCGAAGGTTCGCAAACATTTGCCGCGCGACGGAGAGCCGGAATCGTCGGAGAGGGCGAGATAGTCCGGAAGCTCAGTATCTATTTTGCATACGACCCCAACTCTTCCGCCTGCGTTCGATATACACGTATACCGGTCCACGGCAATTCCTATCCTCTTTCTCACACTCCCGGGTCCTCTCGGCAGAGCGCCACAGGAAACGAATATAACGTTGCAAAATTCACTGGCAATCCCGAGGACTCCGTTTATATATTATATATATATATATATATATATATATACACCACGCACGCATATAACGGAGCCCCGGTAGAGTCTGTATTCCAATATGCATACAGTATATTACATCTACGGGCACGTATCTCCATACGTATACATATAACAGTCGATAGAGGAAGTCCGAAAAATGAAACGAATATTCGAACGGGAATATTTTTACGTCAGCTAAAAATTGTTTGTAACCCTGACAAATAGTCGGAAATGCCGAGGTACGCAAAGATTTGTCACTCGATTTTTATTACGAGCCAAAAAAAAAAAAAAAAAAGAATACAGAATCGCTCAGTCGATGGCGGATCGGACGCGAATATATACTCCCACGTGTGCAATATTTTTCTGCTCTCAATTTATCATATTTTTGTTCATTTTTTTTTTTTTTTTAATGGTCCATCGTTTTTCTTTTTTTCTTCGAACTTTGCAGCGAGTAAACTGCGAGAATTCGCTGTCCTAGTGGAACAAACTATTTTACCGTCGCCAGGCCGAACGTACGTATTTCTAGCTGCACAGCCCCCGGCAATCGGCAAAGCTTGCTCAACACTGTGATGCCATCCGAGATTTTACAGATCAACGGTCCCTGTGATCGATTGCCGTCCTTCGAACGATCCGGTGCAACGAGCTAGCTATTCATGATGAAAGGCCTTTATTATTATTATTATTATTATTATTATTATTATTATTATTATTATTATTATTATTATTATTATTATTATTATTATTATTATTATTATTATTATTATTATTATTATTATTATTATTATTATTATTATTATTATTATTATTATTATTATTATTATTATTATTATTATTATTATTATTATTTTACGTTCCTGGCCTCGGCCGAAATATACTGTCGTTGCGCGTGCGAGACCCCCAAACGCACATTATACTGAGAGAAGGATCTAGTAAATATGACTATATCGCTTGAGGGATATTTCCATAGCACACAGTAGTAGGGAACTAGGGCGCCACCTATGCTAGGGAGCCACGTCATTTTGCCGAAACTACAATTGTCCAGGTCGTCGTACGGTCGAAAGTCATGGGGTCCGTACGCACTTCATCCGAATAGTCAAACTTCCGAAACGTTATTTTTCTGAGTTGTAAAATTTTCGAATCTTGATTATTCCGAATCTTCACTTCAGCAAACGTTACAAAGAGTAACGTTACAAAGAGTAACGTTACAAAGAGTAACGTTAGAAATAGTAACGTTAGAAATAGTAATTGGCCGAACGTTATTCCTCCGAATCGCCCATTTAACCGAACGTCATTTGCCAGAAATCGCATCGCCAATCAACCGAATCACGAAACAAAAAAATATAACTAGTTTAGTCTAGCCTGGACTAGTCTAGTGAGTATGAATCCCCGAGACTCAGTACGAATCGATTCGGATAAAGACCTTTCGGATAAATAATATTCGGACGAGGGACGCTTCGGCGACTTGACGTTCGGAAATTTGACGATTCGGGGAAATGAAGTTCGGTGAAGTTAGTAAATATTCGGAACAATAACGGTCGGTCAAATGACGATTCGAAGGGCATAACGTTCGGCTACATGCTATTGCCGAAAAGTAACGTTCGCTGACACGAAGATTCGTAACAATACAGTTTCGGAAGTTTGACGTGACAAAATGACGTGGCTTCCTATGGTAGGAAGATTTATAAGAATGTTTCGTGGATATAATGGCAAAAAATTCTTGGAAAATCTGAGACTTTCCGCCATAAGTGGCGACCTACTTCCCTGCTTCTATGCGTTATGGTAATTTTTCTTAGATGATCGGTAGTATTTACTAGATCCTTCTCTCCGTGTACACAGTCTCGGTTAGGTTTTGAAGTTATACACTCGTGGGACAAAATTTTCCCGTCAAATTACCCGTCGGTGTATCGCCAGTTATTTAATCAGCCTTTCACTCGGTGCCGCCGGCCCTCCGGAGAAGCGTCGAAAGTTTGATTATTCATGTACCGTTGCCAGCGTAACTTTCGCCCTCGGGAAAACGAAAAAGTGCCCCGTGAAAGCTCGAAGCCGAGGGGAGCGAAAGTGAAAAAGGGGAATCGAGAAAAATACGTGCTGGAAGCGAAAAGTGAGACAGATCGGTTTCGAATGAAAGAAAATAAGCAGATGGAAAGGGTGGACCCTGACTCAGCGCTTGCCATTGACCTTCCATGGGGACTCCGACGCCGAGACCTTCGAGACCTTTTCGCCGTCCGAAAGGTCTAAATCCGTACCTGTCTGCCCGTCGTATATATATATAACCACACATACATATATATATATATTACACATCCATCCTCGAGTATCTCCTTCGGGCGGACCTCGCCTTTCACGCTTGTTAGACGATCGAAACGGAAATACATGTACGAAATTCTCTTTCCAAGGTGGTTCGTTTGTAAAATCTCGCGTCAGCTATTCGTCGTTGTCTCGAGATCGAGGAATCGCACTCCCGACACATCGCGCCACTTTGGACAAGCCACAACGGAGTATAGGGGAGAGCGGGGCAAAATGGCACAGCGGGGCAAAACGGGATAATGAGGACAAAACGCAATTTTCCAATAACTATTGGATGGTAGCGATGGTAGTCCGTGGGGCAAAACGTGTTTGACAATGAGGATGTATCGTTAGGACAAAATGGGGCATCAAAAAATTATTGGAAAATTGAGTTTTGACCTCACCGTCCCGTTTTGCCCCGCTGTGCCATTTTGCACCGGTCTCCCCTATCCGCATGGATAAGTGGTAGATCACGACAATTATTATGTTTTGCTTCCTCATAGAGAAAACTTTTTTATTTTTATTTTCCATATCTCTCATTAACGATCCGTGAACTCTGATCTATCTCATCGCTCGGTTCCGAACATCGACGCAGGGGAGAGCGAGGCAAAATGGACTCCCGGGGCGATTCC
The DNA here is from genome assembly GCA_958510785.1 of Exephanes ischioxanthus. Classification (NCBI taxonomy): domain Eukaryota; kingdom Metazoa; phylum Arthropoda; class Insecta; order Hymenoptera; family Ichneumonidae; genus Exephanes; species Exephanes ischioxanthus. The sequence continues at coordinate 4,852,318 of OY294021.1, forward strand.
CACATGAAAACGTAGTACATTCGAAATATAACCAAAAATATATTTAAACATATTTTATGAAACTTGATTTTATATATATAATAGGGTGTGCCGACAAAACTCGAATCATTTCAACCGCACCCTCCTCAATCTACAGTTTGGGACCTCAAATTAATAACATCCAATTTTTAGGAAAGGCAAACAATTTTATGAGGTGCCTCAAGCTATTGATCGATTTCTCATTTGATTAACATGTGTACCGTGTATCGCACTTCTCACTAAATGTTCGTTATGATATTAACAATAGAATTATTCAACGATCGCATATACGAGTTCGGATTATTTGGGTTTCTGGGATTTCTCTAAAGAGAAAAGTTCTTATACATTTGTTGCTGGGGTCAATAGTTTCGTCGTTTTTTGCTTCCTCATAGAGGAAGCTTTGTTTTCGTGAAAAAATTAGTTTTCGAGATTTTGATGTGAACGTGTTCAGAATGTTCTCAAACATCCAAAAAACATATTTAGAAAAAATGTCTGGATGTATGTATGTGTGTATGTATGTATGTATGTGTGTGCAAATCATTTAACGTGCATAATTTGAAAACGGCTTGAGATATCGAGGTGAAATTTATCACACATATTGAGGGGTCGATCCTCATTATTTGTTCCAATTTTTGGCCAAATCTATGCAGTCGTTCAGATTTTACGCGGTTTTGAATTTTTTCGAAAATGTCTGTGCGCGCTCTAGCGGCCTCAATTTTTGACATATCGAGCTAAAAACTTGCACATAAATGGACTGTTATCGACCAACGATCGGTATTAAATTTGGGAATAATCGGTTGAACCGTTTAAATTCTATGTCATTTTGAATTTTTTGAATTTCATGCAATTTGTTTTCTCGCCTCATTTTTTCGTATTAAATATTCATCTATGAATTTAACAAAAGTGTCAGATTCGTGATCAGCGTGATAAAATACATGGAATTACAGTCCCGGAGCGACAACTAACGAAAAAGTTTCCCAGGCATTTTTATAACCAAAATTGCAAAAATGAGTGATTTTAGGTATTTGTAAACAACGATTTCTTTGCTTTCCGATGGCATCGCGGAAAAACCCAGGTGCCTATCGTGATCTACAGCAAGACATACACAAGACGATGGATATGACGGGATTAAAAAGCTAGATAAAGAGGTATCACTAGGAATTCCGGAATAAAAATCGAAAGGGCAAAAAAAAATTCGGGAACGCATACTTCCATGTATTTTTTCGCGCCAAACGCAGATTCGACAAAGTGAAACGTGACGATAGAATATTTTTTTACGCGCTGAACCTGAATCGGTCAACCGTTTTGCATAAAACTCTAAGACGTTGACGTTGAAAAAAGTTGAAAATTGAAATTTTCATATCGCTTCCTCATAAAGTTGAAAATTGAAATTTTCATACCGCTTTCTCATAAGGTTCCTTTATTCGCGAAGCTTCCTCTATGAGGAAGCCAAAAATACAGACAATGCTTTTTTTATTCTCTTTCCGCACCTAACGGATAAAAGAATCCCAATTCCTAGGGCCCAGATATGCTCAGTCTCCGCTCTCTTCAACTTGAGAATTTGACACTTACGATAAATGTCGAAAATTTTAAACTTACATCATGTGTTGTCCAAAATAAAAAATGTATGTCAAATTTAGTATAAAATATTAAATTAATGGCAAGTTTAATCGCAAATTTGAATCAATGTGCATCAAGTATGTTACGTATATTACCTAAATTTATTGACTACAACTCGTTTCAATTGTGATTTTTTTTAATCACGCAGCTGTAAAAAAATTTTGCTAAAGCCCCGACTCCCCCAGTCTGCGTCAGTGTAAGACAAATTTTTGACAAAATTTGTCTTACAGTCCAAGTTTTTGACGTTTAGAAATCCAAATATTTCTTAAAATTGCACTTAAAGTCCAAATTCTTCACAATTTTACACGTAAATTTCAAATTTGTGATAAACTGTAAGTGGGAATAAAAGTTTGGACACCATTTTACGTCAGTTTCAAAATGTTCACGCACGACAGAGCGAAGACCAAGCGTATCTGGATTCTAGGGATAGGAATTCTTTTATCCGTTAAGTGCGGAAGGAGAGCAAAACATTCACACGAGGGAAAAAATGAATAATGAAGAGGCTATTGACCGTAGCAACAAGTGTGTAAAAACTTTTCTTGTCAGAATAACCCGAATGACTCGAAAAAATATATGCGATCTTTGAATAATTCTATCGCTAATATTTTGACGAAGGTTAGTGAGAACTGCATTAGTGTACGTGTTAATCAAATGGGAAATCAAACAGTCGCTTGAGGCACCTCATAACATTTTTTATCGGTCCTAAAAATTGGACGTTATGCATTTAAGGTAGTCCTTGCGGACAGCCTGAGCCCACATGAGTTCAGAGAGAATTGAGAGAGAATTGCGAACACTTCTCGATGGGATAAAAATTCGAAAAAAATCAAGCATATGGAAGGTGCTGAAAAGATTGATTTTACATAATAATAAATCCAAAATATTATTAACAAATGCATAAAAAAAAAAATTGTTCAACAAATTCCCCGGCAACTTAACTTTTTGTTCATATAAAAACAATTTGTTAATCTTTTTGAATACGTATGAATTTTTTCAGAATTTTATCTAATTTTTGAAAATCACGTTTTTTTTATTAACTAAAAACGCAATTTTCAAAAATTAGACAAAATTCTGATAAAATTCATACGTATTCAAAAAGATTAACTTATTGTTTTTATATGAACAAAAAGTCAAGTTGCCGGAAGATTTGTCGAACAATTTTTTTTTTCATTCATTTGTTAATAACATTTTGGAATTATTATTATGCAAAATCAATCTTTTCAGTACCTTCCATATGGTTGATTTTTTTTTTCAGATTTTTATCTCATCGCGAAGTATTCGCAATTCCACTCTCAATTCGCTCTGAACTCACGTGGGCTCAGGCTGTCCGCAAGGACTACCTTAAGGTCCCAAACTACAGTTCGCGGAGAGGATGCGGTTGAAGGAAAGAAAAAAAAATGTTTTTTCGACATACCATAATATACATATATTTTATTATTAAAAATATATATGTATTTGCCGGACATAAATAATAAAAGGCTAATCTCGAGCGTACGACCGTTTTACCCGGCGCTCTCCGAAATCCAATTCGCGCCCGATTGATAGAAAATTCGATAGCGCGATTCGGGGCTCAAATTTCCGCGGCGATGTCAGGAACAATTTGCAGGAGGTCAAACCCAGCGATCGCTGTTGGACATGTCAACTAATACAGTACAAACAATTTTAACGACAACCAATGGTATTATGTTCGTGCGGGAGTCATGCGCCCGGGTATTGTTTGCACGGGGATAGTACGCGCACCGCTAGTAAGGTAATTAACGTAAACCAATAACGCGGTGAACATTTGCCGCTCCGATAACTCGGATAGATAATTCATACGAGAGCGATCTCACCCCATCTTCCTCCCCCAAAAACGAATAAATGGTTCGCATCCATGTACATCGGAGCTACATATATATAATTATATATGTATACATACACACCGGAGTTTCAACTGGAACACGCTTCGATTATAGAAACATCGGCGCTCCGGTGCTTGACTCGCCGTTAATGTAAGTTCGTTGTTTATTATTTCATGACAATCGCTCTGCCCGCTCGAAACTCGGTTCCCGACAAATTGCCTGTGTTAATTGTCACTCATGCGCATGCGCGTACTACATTTGCGAATATAACGTCGAAAGCATCGAAAATGAACACTTATTTACTGGACGCGAGCTCCGGGAGATTAAAAAGCCGAATAAATCGTCGTGATACGCTTTACAAGCGAAAATTGCAGGATAGAGCAATGACAAATCGTGCGCTGTGCTAAACTGAGTCGCGGAGCTTTGGAGATAGTTTCGACATGAACGCACCGTGATTCAGCACGCATGGATCCGCGCTGTGAATTCTCCGCTTCTCCAAGTATTGTACCCGAATTTAATTTAATTGGATTAACGTTTAAGCGAGCATGAGCGAGGTTGCGTGACGACGATAACGCGACACGGTGAAAGCCGAAAATACAACCGATGTCACATGGCTGCACGACGAGAATCTCCGTGCTAACGCCCTTTGCGTCCCTGTTCACTATCCTCGAATTTAATTGAATCTCCGGTCAGTTCACCGGGTCCCGGTAATAAAGTCACCGGAACCAACGGAGTTCACCGGATTATCGTCACCCTCGTTATAGGGCAATTGTGTGTCGTGTTGAAACGGTGTTTTCTTAATTTTTTTCTTCTTTTTATCGACATTGATCGGAAAATATAAACGACGCCACAAACATTTATGTCGGGTATTTAACCCCGAAAATTCGAGGCTACTTCGATGAAAGTGTAAAAAATCGTAGAATGAGTTTCGTTAAATTGTATTTTTTTTTAAATCTAATTTAAAAAAAAATTATACGCCTCGGTTTTTTGTAGTTCGACCTGCGGATTTTTTCGCACGATCGGGATTCCGTTACGAGCAATCAATCGTGGGGGGATTTTTGATACATTTTTTTTTCTTCCTCATAGAGAAAGCTTAGTTTTCATGAAATTTTTTTCGATGTTTTCATATAAACATGTTCAGAATGTTCCAAAACGTCGAAAAATCACATTTCGAAAAAATGTCTAGATGGATGTGTGTGTGTGTGTGTGTCAATTTATGGAACAATTGAGACATTAGTTCAAGTTTTATCAGATTTCGAATTTTCCGAAAAAAGTGTGTTTGCCCTCTATAAGCGCTCTAAATCTGCAACAGCTAGAGTCTCGCAAATTTTGAGTCATCGGATTGAAACTTTCTACAGAAGTAGTCTACCATCAAATAATGTTGGATTTAGGAAGAATCGGTCGAGGGATTTGGGTTTTGTGACATTTTCAATTTAAAAAAAAAAAATCTTTTCTCACATTAGCTCTTATAGTCTTTTAAATCTTTTTTTTTACTAAAAAAAATCGATATAAATAAACCATCATGGGCCCATGTTCCCTATTGAGCTTCGTAAGAATCAATCCACTCGTTTCTATTTTACAAAGTTTACATTTTTTTAAAATTCGTATATCACAATAAACCCAAAAATCATCGTGAAATGTCGTGAGTCGCACAAATATTTTCCACGTTTTCGAAAACCATACACCGGAGATATTACGGGAAGAGCAGTAAAAAAAAAAGAAAAAAAATAAGATCAATTTTTTAAATCGGTAAAAAATCAGTAAAATGAAAAAACGTGCAAAGTAATTTGCACATGGCTTCCTCATTTATTACAATTTTGCGCATAGCCTCCTTTATAAGGAAGCCAACAATCGATCGACGAACTTTCTCGTAGACAAAGTTCTATGCGCAAAATTGTAATAAATGAAAAGGTGCAAATTACTTTGCACCTTTAGTTGTGATCGAGAAAAGATTTAAAAAAAAACAAAAAAGTCTTATTTTCTTACGAAGATAGAAATATTGGCTGTATAATCCTTGATAATCCTAGGAGTAGCGAGCCTCACATTCTTACCGACCGCTCGACGGAACGTCCTCAAAAGCTCCTTCTATTTTCATCTCCATTAAATTGCTTGTAACTTTGAAATACCAACGAATATTACGTCCGACATGTGGAATGCGCGATACATCCCGGAGATTCTTCAATTTCAACAGCGGCATACCGGGATGCCCTGCGGATTACATCGCGAATTGAACGGGAGAATATGCGGGTTCAAATGTCGATTAAGCCACGGCAACGCGGTCCAGGAAAATGTATGTTGCGTCACATGTGGAGGCGAAATATTTTACATGCACGAGCGAATCTCGTTAATTATTCATTTTCAAACCGTGGAAGTGCAAAAGAGGCGGGTAGATAGAGAGAGGGAGAAAGAGAGAGCGAGAGAGAGAGAGAGAGAGCCGTGGATGGGAAGAAATTCATCAACCGATGGATAATGTTAGTCGCCTCGACCGCGCGTTACAACCGCAGCCGAGCTAATTACAGCCCCGGTTTCATCCATTTTATAAATTTCATTTAAAATTAAAGGGGAGAACATTTTACCCCACACCCACGACTCGTTTCATAATTATCGTCATTCGTATTACGCGTCGCTCATCGGTCCCGCCTGCACTCAGGCCTCGCTACAAACGCTTATAACTCAATCGAATAATGCCCGAGCGCTGTACTGTAATCTCGCGAAATCCTCCAGGGTCCCGGGAAAAAAATAAAGCTTTCCTCGTGCAGCATAATGAGTCTCTTCGCCTTACGGCCGTTGAACGCAATTGCGCAAAACGCGAAATAAAATTAAAAAAAAAAAAAAAAAAACCGTCCCCAACCAACTAATTTCCTCGTTGAGTCTCAGCTCGACACGATTCCTTGAAAGAAACTTTACCGCGAGGATTTTTTTTTTTAATTTTTTTTTTTCGCGGGTGTAAGTAATTTCAAGGAAACTGCAAGCCGAAGGCAGAAATTTCTCAAGAAACATACCCTCCAATTTAAGCCGCTATGCCTTGATATCGCAGGACGTGCTTGCCCGAGGCTTTGTCGTTAAGAATTCGCGGAACAATTGTGTTCCATTCGAGCGGCGTAACGATCTCGGGCATGTGTACGTGCATTCCCGGAGTTCCCCGAATCGTCGAACCGTGACCAGATCGCGAAGGGGGTCGTCGGTGGGCGAACGTTTTTCCAACCCCCTTCGCTCGTTGGGGCAATGTCTCGCAATGTGTCGCGACACGCGAGCCCGGAATCCTAGCTCTTCTCCTCACCCTCCCGATTTTGGAAGCGGGAGGGTGGGGAGAAGAACCGGAGGATTATAACAGACCGCGCTGACGTCAGTCTCTCACCCCCCCCCGGAGGCATAGGGGAGACCGGGGCAAAATAACACAGCGGGGCAAAACGGGACTGTGAGGGCAAAACTCAATTTTCCGATCATTTTTTGATGCCCCATTTTGTCCCAACGATGAATCTGGATTTATAAACCCGTTTTGCCCCACGTACCACCATCGCCACCATCTCAAGGTTATTCGAGAATTGCGTCTTGTCCCATTATCCCGTTTTGCCCCGGTGTGCCATTTTACCCCGCTCTCCCCTAAGCACACGCAGCAGCGGAAGGTTCGGTGCACTGATAAAAAAATACGGTTCCATCAACTAAAATTCGGGCAGGGACGTTCAACTAAATATTTTGTTGGTACAGCCAAAAAATTTGTTAGTTCAACAATTTTTTGGGTGATTTCACAAAAATATTTTTGGGTCATTCAAATATTTTGTTCGACCAACTAAATATTTATTTGAACGTCCCTGCCCGAATCTTAGTTGATTCAACTGAACTTTTTTATCAGTGTGGTGTATAGGAAAAGCCCGAAGTGGGCGAAGTGAGCTCCGGCAAGGGAGAATCCCCGATTCGGCCGAGTCTCGAATGTGGTTCGACCTCAAAATCACCCCTCGCACGCGAGCAGCCGAGAAGGAGAGCGCGAAATGTTTCTCGTCCCGCGGAAAGCTCCGAACTACCAATCTCACGAACAATCGGCGGATGTAAGCGGCGGCCCCTGGCAAACGGGGAAACTATCTCTGGTCCGCCGAAAATCAAGCGGGCGGAGAATGGAGCATACAAACATATTTGCCGCCCGAGCAATCCCTACTTCAGCCCCGTCTCATTAAGCCCCGTATCAACCATGTCTGTACAGAAGGTTCTATAGAGACATGCGAGATCAATGGGCCAGCGGTTGGCCAGTTAGCCAAGTTCGATCGAGAGCGGCGTTTATGTAAGACCGTTCGAACGCATCGTCTGACTGTCGTTTATTTTGATTGGGCTGGAAGATGGGAATACGGACATCGATCGGCGCGCAGATCTACGGATGGACCGGGCCATATTCGCCACTTCACTCACCCCTCACCGCTCGATCGCTCGATCGGTTGTCGGCGAAAGTGATGTCGATCGATAGTGGCGAATGTGGACCACTTTTTCACGTCCCTTCGCCATTGATTACACCGACATATTCATCAAATTTTTCATTCCTCCGCTTCAATTCAATTCACCTTTCCACGTCCGATTCGACTCCAGCAGGCCCGAGATGCCGTGGCGCTCCGGATTCTCCGGTCGACGAGGCGTCCGAGCGTCGAGTCCGAATTGGAATAATCCCACCGACAGCCGATGACAATCTTCGGATGACAATTGGGGCGCAACTTTAAACACCTCTTTGCCAATAACAATAATCACTCATCGTCGGTCGCCGATAGCCAAAATGTCGGTCGCGAAATCTCGATCGACTTGTTAACTCTTTTTGTTTATTATTGTTATTATTTTTTTTAAATTTGTTTATTTTTTTCTTGCGCTCTCGACGCAGAATGGCAATCGGTCGAAAGCGAACGGGCGAAGAGTTCAATGCAATTCAGATGTCCGATGGCCGAGCTCGGACGTCGAATGACCGAAAAACCAACAAAAAAAAAAGCCGCGGATATACCGAGTTAGTGTGGCTGTGCACCGAACGCGGGACGCGCGGCAAGCGTGACGGAACGACGAACGACCGAGCCGCTTGATAGTTGCTGCTGCGCCGTCGACTGGCAGCCCCGAGAGTTCCACCGCGGCACAAAAGCCTCAGCGTGGCTGTCGCTGTCCGACCGGCCTGGTGGTGGGTCGAAGCTTGCGCAAGCTCCATCCACCCGCTCACCCATCGTCTCTCTTGCTCTCAGCTTCTGTCCCTCCTCCTTCGCCTCTTGCTCCCCCCCCCCCCCACCCCTGTCTACATTCTCCTCTGTAAATTTCCTTCTTTCTACTCCGGGCAGCGAAACGTTAACGCGGACGTTCCGTACCCGTTTCCGAATACGAACGAGAAACGCTTGTGAAAGAGAAGCTGCCGTCGCTCGTACTTGAAATTTTTATCAACTTACGCGCAACGAACCATGGGAGCCGTAATCATTTTTTACCCTTGCCAAATTAATTAAACGCGCCGTTTCGTGGCATTTATTTATTTATTTATTTATTTATTTATTTATTTATTTATTTATTTATTTATTTATTTATTTATTTGTTTGTTCATTTATTTATTTATTTATTTATTTATTTATTTATGTTGTTGTTGTTGTTTGTATTAAGCGATACGAGCACTCAGTCATGGACCATTGTACTCGGGCCTTGTGGGGCACTCGCAATGCCTTTAATTGTCCACGTTGCGTTCCTCAGACGCGGAACACAACCGACAGGCGTTGTTCGGGTCTTTTCTTGACTTTTTATCGCAACCTACTTCTGCGACTTGACACCTTTCTTCGTAGGAATTGCTGGTTACACAGGGTATCACGGTCAGTCCCCCGTCCCCCAGCATCCCTTCTTGGGGTTACCGGTTGCACAGGGTATCCTGGTCAGTCCCCCGTCCCCCAGTGCCCCCCTTCTTGGGATTGCCGGTAGCCAGGGTATCAATACCTAGTCCCCCGTCCCCCAGCATCCCTATCTGTAGCCAAGCTAGGGAAACATGGTCGGCCTCCTCAGAGCCCCAGGTTGAGGAGGCAAGGCTCAAAGTATTCTAGGTTAGTCGCCTGGCATACCTAGAAGCATCGTTATGACGCACCATACCCCGGTGCCATGAAGCCCGAGCACGATAGCTTACACTCGGGCCAGGGATAGCTATTGCGGAGCGCCGAGTCTGATACACACAAACTCGTCGTCCCGGGCGATGGGTACGCTACGTCCTCTACGCCGATACGGTCTCAGGTTCGATTCCCGTCGTCGGACTTTCGTCGCGTCTCGCCGAGAATGAAAACAATGGAGTACAGCTATATACATCCGACACTCACACTTGGAATTACCGTGTGCGAGTGACCGATGTATATGTCTGGAGCTTCGTCTTCGTCCATGTTTTTTTCCCTTCTCGTCGAAACATACGAAGCCGGGAATCGAACCGTCGACCTCCCGATGCTTAGGTCTTAGAGGCGAGCACGCTAACCACTAGACCACCGCACCGGTTATTTATTTATTTATTTATTTATTTATTTATTCATTTATTTATTTATTTATTTATTTATTTATTTATTTATTTATTTATTTATTTATTTATTTATTTATTTATTTATTTATTTATTTATTTATTTATTTATTTATTTATTTATTTATTTATTTATTTATTCATTTATTTATTCATTCATTTATTCATTCATTTATTCATTCATTTATTCATTCATTTATTCATTCATTTATTCATTCAT